>WNWK01011125.1:0-66241 GCA_009830355.1 Cherax destructor | reverse complement strand
AAGATATTCTTTGCTCCACATATTAGATTAGACCAATGATTAATTACCTTATTTAACACTAAATTTATCCTGCAATAATTCTGCATTATTAAAATCTTCATCACTTATTTCTGGAGTATCTTTGTAGATAGGTGCAGCCTCCAATTTTTGTCCACATATTAAATGAGGTGTTAATATGTCTACATCAAGAGTTTCACATTATTATTATTATAATCAAATAGAAGCGCTAAACCACAGGGGTTATACAGCAAAGAGTTTCACAATGTATGTGAGGGGACGAATATTTATTCGATTTTCTGCCTCTACTAACACAGCACAGAATTTCTCCAAACTTATTCTTTTCCTGTGAAGCAACTTCCATAGACATCTCTTTACTATCATTTATTCATAAAAACTACCCTGCCAAGGAGCTCTGGGGGTAATGAATCTTACTATAGTTATATTCTTACTATAGTTATATTTTACATAATTAATGTACTAGTCCCTATACTATCACTTCCCGGATAGTAACTGCTACCTCACTATCTCAAATTTCTCCAACAGTTGATTGTGTGACATATTTTGTATGTCTTGTATTAGAAGCAACTGCCGCATTGTAAATGTAACATTTTATATATATCTTTTTTCTTTAATTGCAATTAATTGCTATATATTTTTTAATACATATTTACCATTACCATTTTCCAACCTTAACTATATACAGTATTAGTAATCACTTTATTTACTTAAAATTTGATTAAAACCTTTTTTACTATTAGTCCACTTTACTTTGCACAATTAATCTCTATATTCTCTTAAAATAGTTCTTTACATTCATTTACCTCTTATTGTCTTTTATAAATTCTAAAATTTCAACCAGTGCAATATTGAATTCAAATAATTGTCCAATACAAGTTAATACTAGTCATAGTAGTTATTCCAACCATTTCATTAGCCAGTTCAATTAGTAAATCATCATATTATTAAGTTTAGCATATTCCATTGTTCTTAAGTCTAGTTATAGAATCACACTAAATCTTATGATTACAGGCATTGATCCTGACATCAACCTATTATTAAATGACTTACATGATTCCAATAGCAACTGTAATTACTACACAGCAGATCAAGCAAGGACATTACTCAGAGCCAACAATAACAAAGGACCCCAATGGAAATAAGTCACTCTGTCTGACTTTTTTGGGTTATCCTAGGTTCTCTACACATATGCTGCTATGTATGATAATGTATGTAAATGTATTTGTGTATACCTGAATAAACTTACTTACTTACTTAACATAACTATCTTTAATTACAATGTTAGATCTTTAAGCGAACATTATGATGACCTCACAGCACTACACCAATCCCTACAGACCAATATGTCAATCATCACACTCACTGAGACCTGGCTAAAGCTTGGTATTACAGATGTCTATGCCATCCCAGGTTACACAGCCATACACAACTGTAGGACAGATCAGCGAGGGGGTGAAATAGCTATATATTACTCAGATCAACTTGAATGTATCAATAACTCTTGCACAAGGGATGAACATGGAGAATATATTATAGCTAAATTTAAATCAAAAGACCTGCAAAAACCCCTCACAGTAATAAACATCTACAGACTACCTCAGTCAAACATTCACCACTTTAGTGAAAAATTAGGAAACCTGATAACTGATGCACATATGAACAAAGACCATTTGCTGCTCACAGGAGATTTCAACATAAATCTCCTACATGACCAGGACCCACAGGTAACAGAATTCACAAACACTATGAGCAACTGCTTGTTCCTACCAACAATATCAAAACCTACAAGAATCTCTGAGACTAGTATCTCATTATTAGACCACATCTGGACTAACACAATATCCCCTCTAAAATCAGGCATAATCACAGACAACACCACAGACCACTACCCTACCTTTCTCATAACCAACCTAGGTAATTTGCCCCAAGATATTACAAAAGTTACCTTCAGACTACATAACGAGTCAGCTGTTAATAACTTTATAACAGCTATGATTGACATCGACTGAAATAATGAGTTAGAAACATTCAGATACTAATGAATGCATCAATAATTTCCTTAAAAAAAAAAAAAACACCACCTCTATAACAAACATTGCCTTAAAAAACTAAACAGATCACAGCTAAGTGACTCAACAATCCCTGGCTAACACCCAGCATCCTTAAATCTATTAACAAAAGGCACCAATATGAAATACAATACAGAAGGGGTCTAATAACCAGAGAACAATCCAAACGCTACTCATCAATCCTTACCAGCCTGATAAGAAGGTCAAAAAAATTGTATTATGAGAACAGACTACATAACATAAAAGGTGATATGAAAAAGACCTGGAAAACTCTATCTGCAATTCTAGGAAATAATAAGATAGCGAAAAACAACACCATCAAATTATCAAGAGCAGATGAACCCCTACTCTCACCTACTGAGACAGCAAACAGACTTAATGTTTTTTTCTCCACCATAGGAAAGAATCTAGCGAGTAAAATCCCAAGCTCAAACACCCGCCCATCAGACTACCTCACCAACACCTACCCTAATACACTATTCCTAGCTCCTACCAACCCAATAGAAGTCTCGCTCATAATCAACACTCTTAAAAACAAGGCAGGAGACATAAACAGCTTACCACCTTTTATGTACAAAAAAGCTTCACAGGTACTGTCACCAATAATTGCAACACTCTTCAATAAATCCATTGAAACCTCTACCTTCCCAGCAATTCTCAAAATAGCAAGGGTCACCCCGATCCACAAAGGAGGTGATCAAACAGACTTGAATAATTATAGACCAATATCTAATTTACCACTGCTTTCTAAAATCTTCGAAAAATTAATTCATAGACAGATCTATTCCTACCTCGTCTCACACAACGTACTCAACCCCTGTCAGTTTGGATTCAGGACCAACAAGAGCACAAATGATGCCATTATACACATGCTAGAGTTAATATACACCGCACTTGAGAAGAAAGGAGTCCCTCTGGGAATCTTCATTGATCTACGCAAAGCTTTTGATACAGTCGACCATGATTTACTGCTCACAAAATTAGCACACTATGGTATAAGAGGGCACTCACTCAACTACCTAAAGTCATACCTTAGTAACAGAAGCCAATACGTGTACACAAATGGAGCGAACTCTTCCACACAACAAATTACAGTCGAAGTCCCTCAAGGAAGTGTACTGGGTCCACTCCTATTCCTCATTTACCTCAATGACCTACCGAATGCATCACAACTACTCAAACCCATATTATTTGCAGATGACACAACGTATGTCTTCTCTCACCCAAATCCAGTCATACTGGCCAATACTGTTAATGCCGAATTACAGAAAATATCAACATGGATGACGACGAATAAGCTTACTTTAAATACTGACCAGACCTAATTCATACAGTTTGGAAACAGAGCCACAAATGTTCCACTTAACATAACGCTTAATGGATCACCCATCACAAGACTCACAGAGGGAAAATTCCTAGGAATCCACATTGACAGTAGCCTTAAATTCCAAACTCACATACAACAAATTTCCAAGAAAATCTCAAAGACAGTAGGCATATTATCAAAGATACGCTACTATGTGCCTCAATCAGCTCTCCTTGCACTATATCACTCACTCATCTACCCTTATCTCACCTATGAAATTTGTGCATGAGGATCAACAACATTAAATCACCTTAGACCACTCATAACCCAGCAAAAGGCTGCAGTCAGAATGATAACAAACTCCCACCCTAGACAGCATACTCCACCAATATTCAAAAGCCCAAAAACTACTCACCATAAAGAACATTCACACTTATTCTTGTGCCTACTACATACATAGAACTCTGCACTCTAATATAAACCCTCCGCTCAAAATTCTCCTCACTGCTAATGTTAAAATTGTGAAAATGATGTATCTTGCTTATATTAGATCATTGGTTGATTATGCTGCGCCACTACTTGCTTTTGTGTCTGACTGGAAGCTTGGAGGGCTGGAAAAACTGCAGAATGAAGCAATGAGGATCATTTTAGGATGCCCTCGTACTGCCAAAATTTTAAATATGCAGAAAGAACTTGATATTCCAAGCATCAGAGATCGTGTTACTGAAAGAAATATCCTAATTGGGGTTAATATGCTCAGGCAAGCCCATTCAAACCCCTGCACAGAAGCCCTCCAAACTTTCCTCAGCACTGGTGAACATCCCTCCAGATGGATCGAAAAAACTGGAACCGACCTCCGCATGAATCAGATACATGATCTGTGGTAAGTAAGGCAACAGCGGCACTTCTCCGCTCCATTGAATATTACCCCATTCCAAACTACCATCCCTCCATTTCCCCCCAAACTACTTCTTAAATCACAACCAAAGCTTCGCCTTGAAGCCAAACAGGATGCTTAAGCTGTATTGATAATTTAGCCAAACAGCACACACTCTCACAAATTATTTACGTTGATGGTTCTGTTCACCAATCCACTGGTGCAGCTGGTAGTGCTGCTGTTGTCATACAGAGTGATGGCTCTCTTAAAGAAATTGGAGCACGCATCAATAATTTTTTTTTTATATTTTATTTAATCTATTACAGATACATATACCTTGATCAATACATATATAACAATAGCACAGACATATTACAATACCATTATCAATACCTTGATCCCAGTCCGCCTCATGACACTATACATTATTTCCCTTACACATCCTGCACACCATACTGCTAATTACATAGGTGATACCCATGTTCGACTTAATTAAGCAGGAACATCACAAAACCACAATATTATAACCTACTTCCCAAATCCCCAAACCCCTAACCAATCCCAAAACATCGTTACATTATCCTAAAATACCATATATGTCTGTGGTATTAAGTACCACACAAACTAATATAAAAACAGAATACATCTTGTTCTACAAGCTCAAAATGGTACCTATTGATTATATTAAAATCCCCCCACCCCATACACCCCTCCAGTGCTTCCCTTACATTACATTATACATAATATCCTACATACACAACATCATTATTACTAAACACCATACAATTAAGTGTGTTTGGCAAACCATACATGCTTCATCAGTGATTATAAAACCAGGCTCCACAAAAACCTGAAAACATAACCCTAACCATATAATGAACATTATGTATGAAAGTCAAAACAAAAACTACAGATACTTCCAGCTTGGCCTGTAACCTTCTTACAACATATTTTAGATCATCGAAGCAAATCATCCATAGGTACAAAACATAAACCCTTTGTATTGCACATCTCAGGTGACACCCGATCGTCTTAGGCCTCATAAGCCCCATATCCGCTCGCCACCATCATTCTAAATGCACTAATAAATTAAATTAAAAATATATTTTTGTTGTTTGAACGGATCAATCCTACCTCCTCCTATGAAGCTCAGATCTATCCCCAGGTGACCACCCAGCCAGAAGGGAAAACCACACACTTCACCTTCCCACCTTACCATACTCAATCGAACACCTAAACCCCTGATTATATAACATAGGAGATCTTAACCTGAAAACCAAAGCCTAACCCCCCTCCCACATCAGCCTCAAAGATCTACCCCCCCCCCTTCCCTACCCTTACATCTCCCTTAAACTCCCTATTGACATGTCCCTATATTCCTTCACAAAGGATATCTCCCAATCCCTACCATACACCTCCCTATTCCTACACTTGGTCCTATACATACCTGCTCCCAAAGCGCTGACCCGACGGTACCAACGCAAATCCCTAACTGCCCACGAAATGAAAATGAAATCTAAAATCAAGTACGAAATCCAACTGCGTATAACTGACTCCACACCACCCAAATCTAAACACAAGGCCCTTAAGGGAGACATTCTCCCTCCTCCTACTAATCTCAATACCTTCCCCAACCAATCCCTCACTGAACACAAACCCTCGCAAAAGTACACTACATGATATGCTGTTTCCAAGCCACCACATGTGGCACATTGCCCATCCCCCACCAACCCCATCCCATGTAACTGTTCCCTTGATGCCAAAATGCCCTGATAAAAGCAATAACCCATATCCCTTACCTTTGGGTGTACCCTTAATTTCCCAAACCACTTCCAAATGAAATTCCAATTATACAGGGGCCAAGCCTCATAACCCCTCACCTCCCCACAACCCATACCAATCCTATCTAACCTTCGTACCTTACACCTATGTGGATCTGTCATTATCAACATCGCTCTCAGCATCGCCTCACAATGCAAAACATCCTCCAACCCACCACCTTCATACCTCTCTCATAACTAAACCCACCCGCTTCCTCGTTCCCCCCCTTGTCAGGTATTCATTCCGTACAAACACACATTTTAACCTATTCCGTAAAGGCACCAATCCTACCCCACCCCTACGGACCCCTAATTCTACTATCTCTCTACGCAACCAATGTCTTCCCTGTCCCCACACAAATTCCAACACCCTTTTCAACAAACGCTTCACATCTACCTCTACTAACAGATACACCACCGCCTTGAACCATAACTTAGGATATACCAAGGTATTACCAACTACTGCCCTTTGTAATAAAGTGACCTCCCCCACCCCCCAACCATTCATTCTAGCTAACGCCCTATCCACCACAATCTGCGAGTTTACCCTACGTGCCTCCACCGCATCTGCACAAAAAGTAATGCCACAAATAGTTATGTTATTCACGCAAGTCCAACCCTCTCTTACTCTCAACGTCCCTCCCACCCATTCCCCTACCTCCAACAATTTCGATTTTTCCCTATTAACCTTCATCCCTGTTGCTTCCCCAAAATATTCCACTAACTTATTCACTCCTTCCAACTGCCCCTCCTCTATTACCAAAATCGTTGTATCATCTACATACCCCAGAATGCAATCTACCTCCCTCACCCTCTCTACTCTATTCCTTAACTGTTCCTCTACCAATCTATAGAAAGGATCCTGTAGCAAAGCAAACAGAATCTGAGAGAGTGGACAACCTTGCCGTAATCCCCTATGCATACCAACCCCCTTACTCAACCTCCCATTTATTTGAACTTTCATCAAAGCCCCATCATACAAAGTCCTAACCCAGTCCACCACTGCTGACCCAAACCCCTGCCTTAACATGATTTCCCTTAACATATCCCTATCTACCCTATCATATGCACTTTGCCAATCTATTCCCAAGACCCCTCTCTTTGCGACTCCTCTATAAATTGCCTAATCTGCCTATGCCCCGTTCTAATACTCCTCCCCGGCACCCCCAGTTGACCCCTATGCAAACAACTCTTTAGCCTCAACTTTATCCTATTTGCCAATACCTTCGCAAAGATTTTATAATCTATTGTCATTAAAGCTATGCTGCGATAATCCTGTAGGCCCACCTTTGTCCCTGACTTCTCCACCAGCACTATAACCCCTGTTCACATCGACTCCCCATTTGTTCACCCTTCTTAATTCATTCATGAGCCAAACTAAAACTTCTTTCAAAACCCGCCAATCGAAACATAAAAATCTCCTGGTAACCTGACGATTCCCGGAGACTTCCCAAATTTAAACCGTTTACCGCCTCCCATACCTCCTCTTCCGTAATCCGTGCCTCAATCATGTTTCTCTCCTCAACCCCAATAAAACTATGAATTCCCTCAATATCCCCTTTTCACCTATAAAGAACCTTCCTGAGCCGCAAATTTTCTCTGAACCAAAATTCCGCATACCCACCATACGTTCTGTTGTCCGTAGTATACTACCCACCTGATACCCTCCCCCCTCCTTATCCACCTTCAACGACTCTATCAGCATCCGTTTCCTCCTCGACTGAAAATTCCTCAGACCACCCGCGACACCTTATTCCCCCACAATACCTCCTCCATTCCACTCCGCACCCGTAATGCCTGAAACCGTTCTAACTGTATTTCCTTCAACTTGTCTTGTAATTCCTGAACTTCACTTTCATGCCTACCATCCCAAGCCCCTCCTAAATACCCTTCTAACAACCCCTCCAGTTACCTTTGATAACCAAACCTCATCCTCACGTCCTCTCTCCCTACCCTCCCATAAACTTTTTATTTCTTCCTTACCTACCTCATTCCACCATTTCACCACACTTCCTTGCAACCTCCTCCCTCCCCCCACAAAGACACCCACCACCCCTGGAAAAACTCCTCCCCCCCTCTCTACCCAACAAAGCTACATTCAGCTTCCAAAACCCTTTAAAAACACGAACTACCCCCTCCCATACCCCTTCAAACAATACTCCTCGGTGGTCCGAAACCCAAAATCCACCTACTGCATCTTCGTAATCTCCACTACCGAGACGTGTAGATCCTATCCAACCTTGCCGCATAATTATGCCTAAAGTCGTGAACTCGGCCATTCCCTCCTCCACCTACCACATCTATCAGACCCGCCCCCAACACATTCCTAAGGGATTCTGAAACACTCCCTCACCTCTCGGCTAAACATCCTTAATCCTTATCACGCTATTCCAAACCCCTCAAACTATACATCAAATCAGTATTTACAAACTCATTCTTAACCCTCCTATTCGTTACCGCAGGCATGTATACCCCTACGAAACTAACTGCGCAGGCCTGTTGGCCCATACTAGGCAGGTTCTTCACAATCCATCCAATCCCACTAATAGAATATTTACCTATCTTCTGCATCCCATCTTGCTCCTCTGCACGACTCTGCATCCTCTGCTTCTGTCTGTCCCCTGATCTGCTGCTCAAACAGTCGACAGCAACATGTCCCAGTCCACCACACAACCGACACGTCCACCTGGCCCACGTATGTTACGTATACCTGCGACCGGAAATCTTTCATTAGGATATATGAAGGAATCGGTGAACGCAATAACATCTTTACAGAATATGTTCCTTCGAGTGTGCCGGTATATAACCCAGACGACCATCTGCCAATCGTAACTGCGTGCACCACCCCATACTTCTGCAACTCTTGCCTGATGTCGCATTCTCCCACCTCAAAAGGAACATTTCTAAGCTTGATCCACTTGAACAATGCGGAGACATCCCGGACACATATCTCCAATCCTTGTCTCACCTTTAGTCGTTGGTCTTGAAACTTATCAACCACTCTCTGGTTCGCCGATGAACATGCAAATTTGATGAACAGTCGTTTTGCCCCATTTAAGGCTATCCCGTAGACTTCAGAGTGCTCCACTCCCAATGTATCTCGTATTATAGATGGTAAGACGATATCTGTATTTGCCGAATAGACTGCTCCCTGAAGAATCTCAACCCCGATCGTATTAACACGACGTCTGTACCCATCTGCCATGATCAAACGACTGAGCAGGTACCACCGTGCACCAGGGGTCTCCACCAACCACCCGCACTCCACGAACTCTGGGTGTGGAATGTCGCATCAATAACTGGGCCTCTACCCTTCAGACAGAACTGTTTGCCATACTCCTTGCACTCAAATGCATCCATGTATCTAAGGTTGACTCTCTAATTGTAACTGATTCTCTGTCATCCATAAATGCTCTCAACTCATCAAGTATAACTTGTAGCATACTTGTGTCAGAAGCCAGACACAGGTATGGTAGGATTGTGGATAGTAGAGTCAGAGTGCACATGCTGTGGATTCCATCTTAGATTGGTCTTCAGATGCATGATAGAACTGATAAATTGGCTAAGTTTTATGCTTTCAAAGTGGGGGTAGATTACAATCTTGGCTTGTCAGTTAGCAGTTTGAGAACAATAATACGAAAAGAACTTCAACTGAATTTTATTGACTTAAGACTCAGGGAGATTGACACCAGACAGTCCATCTATCATCATTCTATCATGCAGGAGGAGCCACATGTCTATGGTGCATCCAACAAAATAAGCAGAATCTTGGATGTCACTACTGCCTGCCTTCGGCTGGGTTACAAGTATCTTTAGCAGGTTAAATCACCACCACCAGATGTAGACCAAACAAAATGTAAACTTTGCCAGTTGGATTATTGTCACACCCTGCGTCATTATGTACTGGAGTGCGATAAAATTAATGAATTCAGAGACAACTCACTCAGAAATGTTCAAGATATGTCAAAGTATTTTATCCACAGTGGTATATTACAGACCATTCTGGAAAAATACCCTGACTTTGCTCCCTGTAAATAAAGCATTGCCACGTGTGTGTGTGTGTGTGTGTGTGTGTGTGTGTGTGTGTATGTATGTATGTGTATTAGTTACCATTTTGTCCTATGCACATGTCGATTGAAAACTGGGGGTGTTGTACTCACCTAATTGTACTCACCTAATTGTGGTTGCAGGGGTCGATACTCAGCTCCAGGCCCCGCCTCTGCACTGTCCGCTACTGGGTCTCTGCTATCCCTGCTCCATGAGCTTTATCATACCTTGTCTTAAAACTATGTATGGTTCTCGCCTCCACTATATCGTTCGCTAAACTATTCCACTTCCTAACTACTCTATGGCTGAAGAATTGCTTCCTAACATCCCTCTGACTCATCTGAGTCTTCAGCTTCCAGTTGTGTCCCCTTGTTTCTGTGTTTCCTCTCTGGAACATCCTGTCACTATCTACCTTGTCGATTCCCCGCAGTATTTTGTATGTCGTTATCATGTCTCCTCTAACCCTTCTTTCCTCCAGTGTTGTTAGTCCTATTTCCCTCAACCTTTCTTCATAGGGCAGTCCCCTGAGTTGTGGAACTAGGCTTGTCGCAAACCTTTGCACTTTCTCTAATTTCTTGACGTGCTTGACCAGGTGTGGGTTCCAGACTGGTGCTGCATACTCTAGTATGGGCCTGACATACACGGTGTACAGTGTCTTGAACGATTCCTTGTTAAGGTAACGGAACGCTAATCTTAGGTTTGCCAGTCGCCCATATGCTGCCGCGGTTATCTGGTTGATGTGTGTTTCCGGAGACATGCTTGGTGTTATACTCACCCCAAGGTCTTTCTCCTTTGATGAGGTTTGTAGCCTTTGTCCACCTAGCCTGTACTCTGTCAGCGGTCTTCTTTGCCCTTCTCCGATCTTCATGACTTTGCATTTGGTGGGGTTAAATTCGAGAAGCCAGTTGCTAGACCAGATGTCAAGCTTGTCCAGGTCTCTTTGAAGTCCTGCTTGGTCTTCATCCGATGTGATTCTCCTCATTAATTTCACATCATCTGCGAAAAGAGACACTTCTGAGTCTATCCCGTCCATCATGTCATTCACATATAGCAAGAATAGCACTGGTCCTAGGACTGACCCCTGTGGTACACCGCTCATCACAGGAGCCCACTGTGATACCTCATCACGCACCATGACCCATTGTTGTCTCCCTGTGAGGTATTCCCTGATCCATTCCAGTGCCCTTCCTGTTATACATGCTTGGTCTTCCATCTTCTTTACTAATCTCATGTGAGGAACTGTGTCAAAGGCCTTCCTGCAGTCCAATAAAATGCAGTCAACCCACCCTTCTCTCTCTTGCCTTACCTCTGTTACTTTATCATAGAACTCCAGGAGGTTTGTTACACAGGATTTGCCTTCCCTGAATCCATGATGTCTGGCGTTGATTATCCTGTTCTGCTCCAGATGCTCCACCATTCTTTTCCTGATGATTTTCTCCAAGACTTTGCACACTATACACGTAAGTGACACTGGTCTGTAGTTTAGTGCCTCTGTTCTGTCTCCTTTTTTAAAGATGGGGACTACGTTGGCCTTTTTCCATATCTCAGGTAGCTCCCCAGTTTCAAGGGATGTGTTGAAAATTTTGGTAAGTGGCACACTCAGAACCTCAGCTCCTTCCCGTAGGACCCATGGTGAGATATTGTCCGGACCCATCACCTTTGAGGTATCAAGGTCACTGAGTAACTGCTTCACCTCCCCCTCAGATGTGTGTATGCCCTCCAGCACTCGATACATCCCTTGTTGGTGACGCACCCCATCCTGTCTACCCAACTGCCTTCCTTCCTCCACTGTGAATACTTCCTTAAACCTCAAGTTGAGCTCCTCACATACCTCTTGATCATTACTTGTGAGTTCCCCATCTTCCCTCCTCAGCCTTATTACCTGGTCCTTTACTGTTGTCTTCCTTCTGATGTGGCTGTACATCAGTTTCGGTTCAGACTTGACTTTCGATGCTATGTCGTTTTCGTACTGTTTCTGGGCCTCCCTCCGTACCTGTGCATACTCGTTTCTAGCTCTTCGACTAATCTCCTTGTTCGCTTGGGTTCTTTGCCTTCTGTACCTTTTCCATTCTCTGGCACTCTGAGTCTTTGCCTCCCTGCATCTTTGGGTAAACCAGGGGCTCTTTCTTGTCTTCCCATTTATTCTTTTTCCTTTGGGTATAAACCGTTCCTCTGCCTCCTTGCACTTTGTCGCTACGTATTCCATCATTTCATTTACTGACTGTCCTTCCATTTCCCTTTCCCACAGAACCTCCTGCAGGAAATTCCTCATACCCATGTAGTCCCCTCTTTTATAGTCTGGTATGTCTCTTTCAGCACCGTTTTCCCTCTCCACCTGTAGCTCTACTATGTACTCAAAGCTCAGCACCATATGGTCACTGGCTCCCAGGGGGGCTCTCGTGTGTTATGTCCTCGATATCTGAGCTATTCATGGTGAATACAAGGTCCAGCCTTGCTGGTTTGTCCTCTCCTCTATCTCTGGTCATGTCCCTGACATGTTGGTACATCAGGTTTTCCAGTACCACGTCCATCATCTTGGCTCTCCAAGTTTCTGGACCCCTACGTGGTTCTTGGTTCTCCCAGTCGATCTCTTTGTGGTTGAAATCGCCCATGACCAGTAACTTCGCTCTGCTCATGTGCGCTTTTCTTGCCACCTCCGTCTGGGTGTCCACCATTGCTCTGTTGTTCTCATCATATTCCTCTCCTGGCCTCCTGCAGTTTTGTGGTGGGTTATACATCACTGCAATGACTATCTTGTGCTCCCCAGACTGGATGGTACCTACTATAAAGTCCCTTTCTCTACACACCTCCATTCCTGCCATTTCCTCAAATCTCCAATGACTCCTTACGAGCAGTGCGACCCCTCCTCCCCCCCTGCTCCTTCTATCTTTCCTCAGGATCTGATATCCTTGTGGGAAGATTGCATCTGATATTGCCTCATTTAGTTTAGTTTCTGTGACTGCTATGATGTCTGGGGACATTTCACCTATTCTCTCATTCCACTCTTCATACTTATTCATGATTCCATCTGCATTTGTGTACCAAACCTTCAGCCTCTTTTCCAATACTGTGGCCCTGGGGGGATCTTGGCAGGATGGGGGGTGTGTGGGCAGGGTTCCCATAGAGGGTTGTTGCATGGGTGGGGGGGTTGTATGGTTGGAGTGAGGGCTGATTGGGTGGGGTTTGTGATGGAGTGGGGTAGTGGTGATGATGGGTTTTGGGTTGCTGGGGTGGGGACAGGGGAAATGATGTGTGTGTGCGATGTTAAACTATATGGTTGCCGTTGGGTTGCTGTGGTTTGAGGCCCTCTGTGAGTGCTTCCGGTGGGTGTGGTTGTCCTTCTGCTTGGGCCTGGTGCCCCCTGTACCTCGCTAACTCCTCCTCTCTCTCCTCCCTTCGCTTTCTTATCCTCTCCTTTTGGGCCCCCCTTTCTTCCTGCGATCTGTCCCGATCTAGGTATACATCGTGGTACTCCTGAGTCGCCCTCAGCCGTGCTTTCTCTTGCAGGATCATGGTATGGGCTGATTCTGCATTGAAGATTACTTTGAGGGGCCGATTTCTTCCCCTTGTGTACCACCCGATTCTCCAAAAATTTGTCACCTGGGACGTGTCTCCCCCTGTTGCTAGCATAATACCTATAATCCTTTCCTTCTCCTCCTGTTTCCTTCTGTCATGGGTGACCCCTTCGACTTCCTTAAGGCCGTAGATAAAGATCGACTTCTCCCTTTCCTCCTCCCACTGTGTCTCCCTTTGCCTCATCAGAGATGCATTAGCATCTTCCGGTTCTGTCATGGTTGTAGTCTTTGTGTTCCTCTGTGTGTCTGGCCTACTCATTTGCCCCTGTCCATTGCTGTAAATTGTTGGGGCCTCTGCATTTGTATGTGCGTGTGTGAGTGTATGTATATATGTATGTGTACTCACCTAATTGTGGTTGCAGGGGTCGAGACTCAGCTCCTGGCCCCGCCTCTTCGCTGTCTGCTACTGGGTCTCTGCTCTCCCTGCTCCATGAGCTTTATCATACCTTGTCTTAAAACTATGTATGGTTCCTGCCTCCACTATATTTTTCTCTAGTCCATTCCACTTCCTGACTACTCTGTGGCTGAAGAAATGTTTCCTGACATCCCTTTGACTCATCTGAGTCTTCAGCTTCCAGTTGTGTCCCCTAACTTCCAGTTGTGTCCCCTGTGTGTGTGTGTGTGTTAGTGTGTGTGTGTGTGTTAGTGTGTGTGTGTGTGTGTGTGTGTGTGTGTGTTAGTGTGTGTGTACTCACCTAATTGTATTCACCTAATTGTGGTTGCAGGGGTCGAGACTCAGCTCCTGGCCCCGCCTCTGCACTGTCCGCTACTGGGTCTCTGCTCTCCCTGCTCCGTGAGCTCTATCATACCTTGTCTTAAAACTATGTATGGTTCCCGCCTCCACTATATCGTTCGCTAAACTATTCCACTTCCTAACTACTCTATGGCTGAAGAATTGCTTCCTAACATCCCTCTGACTCATCTGAGTCTTCAGCTTCCAGTTGTGTCCCCTTGTTTCTGTGTTTCCTCTCTGGAACATCCTGTCACTATCTACCTTGTCGATTCCCCGCAGTATTTTGTATGTCGTTATCATGTCTCCTCTAACCCTTCTGTCCTCCAGTGTTGTTAGTCCTATTTCCCTCAACCTTTCTTCATAAGGCAGTCCCCTGAGTTGTGGAACTAGCCTTGTCGCAAACCTTTGCACTTTCTCTAATTTCTTGACGTGCTTGACCAAGTGTGGGTTCCAGACTGGTGCTGCATACTCTAGTATGGGCCTGACGTATACGGTATACAGTGTCCTGAACGATTCCTTGTTAAGGTAACGGAACGCTAATCTTAGGTTTGCCAGTCGCCCATATGCTGCCTCGGTTATCTGGTTGATGTGTGCTTCCGGAGACGTGCTTGGTGTTATACTCACCCCAAGGTCTTTCTCCTTTGATGAGGTTAGTAGCCTTTGTCCACCTAGCCTGTACTCTGTCAGCGGTCTTCTTTGCCCTTCTCCGATCTTCATGACTTTGCATTTGGTGGGGTTAAATTCGAGAAGCCAGTTGCTAGACCAGATGTCAAGCTTGTCCAGGTCGCTTTGAAGTCCTGCTTGGTCTTCATCCGATGTGATTCTCCTCATTAATTTCACATCATCTGCGAAAAGAGACACTTCTGAGTCTATCCCATCCGTCATGTCATTCACATATAGCAAGAATAGCACTGGTCCTAGGACTGACCCCTGCGGTACACCGCTCGTCACAGGCGCCCACTGTGATACCTCATCACGCACCATGACCCGTTGTTGCCTCCCTGTGAGGTATTCCCTGATCCATTCCAGTGCCCTTCCTGTTATACATGCTTGGTCTTCCATCTTCTTTACTAATCTCATGTGAGGAACTGTGTCAAAGGCCTTCCTGCAGTCCAAGAAAATGCAGTCAACCCACCCTTCTCTCTCTTGTGTATGTGTGTGTATGTGTGTGTGTATATGTATGTGTGTATGTATATGTGTGTGTGTGACCCAACAATTAAAATTTGCACCAAGTACTCATTACAGTTGTGACCGGGTGTAGACTAGTGAATTGTTCATTACTTTATAATTTGTTCATGATTGTAACCATATATAAACGTAAGTAAATTTACTTACATGTTTCATTACCTTTGTAACTTGTGAGTTCATTACCTTTGTAGCTTGTGAGTTCATTACCTTTGTAACTTGTGAGTTCGTTTCCTTTGTAGCTTGTGAGTTCATTACCTTTGTAGCTTGTGAGTTCATTACCTTTGTAGCTTTTGAGTTCATTACCTTTGTAGCTTGTGAGTTCATTACCTTTGTAACTTGCTCAGCTATCAAAACTTTGGGCTCCAGTCCCTGGACCCATTATGTACCTCTGTAATCTTTTGATTACCGCCCACAGGATGGGTATGGGGTGCATAATAAAGATATCAAACTAAAAAAAAAAAAACTTTAATAGGACCCATGACCACAACACAAGACGCAGATCACTTTTTGATATACCCCATGTCCATATCAACCTATGTAAAAATTCTATACACATGTGGAAACTTATTTCTTTGCTAAAAGTTCCACAGGGTAAGTAAGCCGTATGGAGCCTTAGACATACCACGGATTGGCCCTCGGAGTTTATGAACCCACACACCCAACCAAAACAAACATACACGTTCAAGTTGGCGGAGGTAACAATTGTGTACATTTTGATTGATATATTTATTCTCCTAGGAAGGCCTAGGCAAGTTTGTACAGTTAGTAACTAATATTAGGATTATTGAGGCGACTTTAGATATTAATAATGTAGCTCTAGCACCCTAACATAGTTAGTTTAAGGCCTGAATAGGCGAACATTAGATTATGTCAGCTAACGAGAACTGGCAGCCAGACACTTGACCTAGGCTGACGAGATGTTAGGGCATTTCTTCTTAGAACAGACTTCACCGAGAGAAGAAGTGCTGCGACCAGGGCAGCATTCCCCACGTGACTCCCAACATCTGTCCTGGGGACCCGGAAGATATATTCCGAAGTACTGTGGATATCTTACTTCATCCAGACCCAATACAGTAGGACCTTACCTGTTTTCGTCTCAGTATCTGGCCAGTTTTCTGGGGGAAACCTTTGTAGGTTTTTGTTGTGGGTCTCGTGCGGTCGAACGCAATTTAGCAGGTACCAGCGTCCCATCGTTGAGTAAAAGTCTGGAAGCTAGTGTCCCTTACTGTTTAGATATTGCTTGGAGGATATACCTTAGACCATGGAGGTCATATATGAACCATGGAGGTCATATATGAACCATGGAGGTCATATATGAACCATGCAGGTCATAGACGAACCATGGAGGTTATAGATGAACCATGGAGGTTACATGAGTCATGAACCATGGAGGTCATATATGAACCATGGAGGTCATATATGAACCATGGAGGTCATATATGAACCATGGAGGTCATATATGAACCATGGAGGTCATATATGAACCATGGAGGTCATATATGAACCATGGAGGTCATATATGAACCATGGAGGTCATATATGAACCATGGAGGTCATATATGAACCATGGAGGTCATATGAACCATGGAGGTCATATATGAACCATGGAGGTCATATATGAACCATGGAGGTCATATATGAACCATGGAGGTCATATATGAACTCATCATAGGAACATGGAGTCATATATGAACCATGGAGGTCATATATGAACCATGGAGGTCATAGACGAACCATGCAGGTCATAGACGAACTATGGAGGTCATAGATGAACCATGGAGGTCATAGATAAACCATGGAGGTCATATATGAACCATGGAAGTCATATATGAACCATGGAGGTCATATATGAACCATGGAGGTCATATATGAACCATGGAGGTCATATATGAACCATGGAGGTCATATATGAACCATGGAGGTCATATATGAACCATGCAGGTCATAGACGAACCATGGAGGTCATATATGAACCATGGAGGTCATATATGAACCATGGAGATCATATATGAACCATGGAGGTCATATATGAACCATGGAGGTCATATATAAACCATGGAGGTCATATATGAACCATGGAGGTCATATATGAACCATGGAGGTCATATATGAACCATGGAGGTCATATATGAACCATAGAGGTCATATATGAACCATGGAGGTCATATATGAACCATGGAGGTCATATATGAACCATGAAGGTCATATATGAACCATGGATGTCATATATGAACCATGGAGGTCATATATGAACCATGGAGGTCATATATGAACCATGGAGGTCATATATGAACCATGGAGGTCATATATGAATCATGGAGGTCATATATGAACCAGGGAGGTCATATATGAACCATGGAGGTCATATACGAACCATGGAGGTCATATATGAACCCTGGAGGTCATATATGAACTATGGAGGTCATATATGAACCATGGAAGTCATATAACTAAAGTTTACAATAGGTGTATGGAAATAATGACTGATGAAACTGTGAAGTGTTGATTTAAAATTGTAGTTAGATTCACTAGAAAATAGACATGAATCATACAAATTAGTGTATAAACAGCATGAAGAGAGAGTCTGCTAGGAAATTGTTCAGATGAACTAGAAATGGATTTTTCGATCACCTGATATTATAACCTGGAAGAGAAAATATTGTATTGTACAGGTATGGTCTTAAATAAATTAAAGAGTGTAAACTATATAGTTAGCCGACCTGGTAAAGTAAATAAGATGCCTCTCCCCAGACTCCCAGAATTGTGTCTACTCACATCCAGGAGACAGCTGGGAAGACTTCCGGTCTATATTCAAGGCAGCTGTACATAATAGGAATAATCTTCCATGTGTCACAAAATTATTTTACGTAAAGGACAGGTAAGAGGTGATGTCCATATTTTAATACAAGGTTTTCCAAATGTTGACAATAGTTACACAGTAGCAGTTGATGTGTTGGAGGTCACCTACGATAATTTAGAGCAGAGTAGGTTGGACCTAGTAACTATTGTGGTTAAATTAAAAACTCCAGAGCACAGTTATAAAAAAAATACAGCAATTTAGAGTCAAATTGAAAAAGCAAAGTGGGAAACCTGAAAATTTGAAATTGTCTGGATTTCTATCAAAAAATCACATAAGTACGACATGGTGGATACTGATGTCAGCCTGGCACTGAGAGGAACCATATCAGTGTACATGGTGGATACTGATGTCAGCCTGGCACTGACAGGAAGCATATCAGTGTACATGGTGGATACTGATGTCAGCCTGGCACTGACAGGAAGCATATCAGTGTACATGGTGGATACTGATGTCAGCCTGGCACTGAGAGGAACCATATCAGTGTACATGGTGGATACTGATGTCAGCCTGGCACTGAGAGGAACCATATCAGTGTACATGGTGGATACTGATGTCAGCCTGGCACTGACAGAAAGCATATCAGTGTACATGGTGGATACTGATGTCAGCCTGGCACTGAGAGGAACCATATCAGTGTACATGGTGGATACTGATGTCAGCCTGGCACTGAGAGGAAGCATATCAGTGTAATCATCGTCGATAGGCTGCCAGAGAAAATAATTAGTCAGACTTAATGAAGTAACTAGACATTTTTCACAGAATGATGTAGAACTGGCATCCTCCTCTTAAGATAATGACTCAGTGGGGCTCAGTTATGGCTCATTTGTGAAAGGTATGGTAAAAAATGTGGTGTCACTTTTAAAAACTGCAGGAGACCGTGTAGTGTACGGCAGGAGTCCCCGCTCACTGCAGGAGACCATGTAGTGTACGGCAGGAGTCCTCGCTCACTGCAGGAGACCGTGTAGTGTACGGCAGGAGTCCTCGCTCACTGCAGGAGACCATGTAGTGTACGGCAGGAGTCCTCGCTCACTGCAGGAGACCGTGTAGTGTACGGCAGGAGTCCTCGCTCACTGCAGGAGACCGTGTAGTGTACGGCAGGAGTCCTCGCTCACTGCAGGAGACCGTGTAGTGTACGGCAGGAGTCCCCGCTCACTGCAGGAGACCATGTAGTGTACGGCAGGAGTCCCCGCTCACTGCAGGAGACCGTGTAGTGTACGGCAGGAGTCCTCGCTCACTGCAGGAGACCATGTAGTGTACGGCAGGAGTCCCCGCTCACTGCAGGAGAGACCTGTAGTTACGGCAGGAGTCCCCGCTCACTGCAGGAGCCATGTAGTGTACGGCAGGAGTCCCGCTCACTGCAGGAGACCATGAGTGATGGAGTCCTCGCTCACTGCAGGAGACCAGTAGTGTACGGCAGGAGTCCTCGCTCACTGCAGGAGACCTGTAGTGTACGGCAGGAGTCCCTCGCTCACTGCAGGAGACCATGTAGTGTACGGCAGGATCCTCGCTCACTGCAGGAGACCAGTAGTGTACGGCAGGAGTCCCCGCTCACTGCAGGAGACCATGTAGTGTACGGCAGGAGTCCCCGCTCACTGCAGGAGACCGTGTAGTGTACGGCAGGAGTCCCCGCTCACTGCAGGAGACCATGTAGTGTACGGCAGAGTCCTCGCTCACTGCAGGAGACCGTGTAGTGTACGGCAAGATTCCTCGCTCACTGCAGGAGACCATGTAGTGTACGGCAGGAGTCCCCGCTCACTGCAGGAGACCATGTAGTGTACGGCAGGAGTCCCCGCTCACTGCAGGAGACCATGTAGTGTACGGCAGGAGTCCCCGCTCACTGCAGGAGACCGTGTAGTGTACGGCAGGAGTCCTCGCTCACTGCAGGAGACCGTGTAGTGTACGGCAGGATTCCTCGCTCACTGCAGGAGACCATGTAGTGTACGGCAGGAGTCCCCGCTCACTGCAGGAGACCATGTAGTGTACGGCAGGAGTCCCGCTCACTGCAGGAGACCATGTAGTGTACGGCAGGAGTCCTCGCTCACTGCAGGAGACCGTGTAGTGTACGGCAGGAGTCCTCGCTCACTGCAGGAGACCGTGTAGTGTACGGCAGGATTCTTCGCTCACTGCAGGAGACCATGTAGTGTACGGCAGGAGTCCTCGCTCACTGCAGGAGACCATGTAGTGTACGGCAGGAGTCCCCGCTCACTGCAGGAGACCATGTAGTGTACGGCAGGAGTCCCCGCTCACTGCAGGAGAAAGTGTAGTGTACGGCAGGAGTCCTCGCTCACTGCAGGAGACCGTGTAGTGTACGGCAGGATTCCTCGCTCACTGCAGGAGACCATGTAGTGTACGGCAGGAGTCCCCGCTCACTGCAGGAGACCATGTAGTGTACGGCATGAGTCCCCGCTCACTGCAGGAGACCATGTAGTGTATGGCAGGAGTCCCCGCTCACTGCAGGAGACCGTGTAGTGTACGGCAGGAGTCCTCGCTCACTGCAGGAGACCGTGTAGTGTACGGCAGGAGTCCTCGCTCACTGCAGGAGACCGTGTAGTGTACGGCAGGAGTCCTCGCTCACTGCAGGAGACCATGTAGTGTACGGCAGGAGTCCCGCTCACTGCAGGAGACCTGTAGTGTACGGCAGGAGTCCTCGCTCACTGCAGGAGACCGTGTAGTGTACGGCAGGAGTCCTCGCTCACTGCAGGAGACCGTGTAGTGTACGGCAGGAGTCCTCGCTCACTGCAGGAGACCATGTAGTGTACGGCAGGAGTCCCGCTCACTGCAGGAGACCATGTAGTGTACGGCAGGAGTCCTCGCTCACTGCAGGAGACCGTGTAGTGTACGGCAGGAGTCCTCGCTCACTGCAGGAGACCATGTAGTGTACGGCAGGAGTCCCGCTCACTGCAGGAGACCGTGTAGTGTACGGCAGGAGTCCTCGCTCACTGCAGGAGACCGTGTAGTGTACGGCAGGAGTCCCCGCTCACTGCAGGAGACCATGTAGTGTACGGCAGGAGTCCTCGCTCACTGCAGGAGACCGTGTAGTGTACGGCAGGAGTCCTCGCTCACTGCAGGAGACCGTGTAGTGTACGGCAGGAGTCCCCGCTCACTGCAGGAGACCATGTAGTGTACGGCAGGAGTCCCGCTCACTGCAGGAGACCTGTAGTGTACGGCAGGAGTCCTCGCTCACTGCAGGAGACCGTGTAGTGTACGGCAGGAGTCCTCGCTCACTGCAGGAGACCGTGTAGTGTACGGCAGGAGTCCCTCATCCCTAGCTGCAGGAGACCATGTAGTGTACGGCAGGAGTCCCCGCTCACTGCAGGAGACAATGTAGTGTACGGCAGGAGTCCTCGCTCACTGCAGGAGACCATGTAGTGTACGGCAGGATTCTCGCTCACTGCAGGAGACCGTGTAGTGTACGGCAGGAGTCCCGCTCACTGCAGGAGACCTGTAGTGTACGGCAGGATCCCGCTCACTGCAGGAGACC
The DNA here is from genome assembly GCA_009830355.1 of Cherax destructor. Classification (NCBI taxonomy): domain Eukaryota; kingdom Metazoa; phylum Arthropoda; class Malacostraca; order Decapoda; family Parastacidae; genus Cherax; species Cherax destructor. The sequence goes on along the minus strand of WNWK01011125.1, from coordinate 44,267 downwards.
ATGTAGTGTACGGCAGGAGCCCCCGCTCACTGCAGGAGACATGTAGTGTACGGCAGGAGTCCTCGCTCACTGCAGGAGACCATGTAGTGTACGGCAGATCCCTCGCTCACTGCAGGAGACCATGTAGTGTACGGCAGGAGTCCCGCTCACTGCAGGAGACCATGTAGTGTACGGCAGATTCCCCGCTCACTGCAGGAGACCATGTAGTGTACGGCAGGAGTCCCCGCTCACTGCAGGAGACCATGTAGTGTACGGCAGGAGTCCCCGCTCACTGCAGGAGACCATGTAGTGTACGGCAGGAGTCCCCGCTCACTGCAGGAGACCATGTAGTGTACGGCAGGAGTCCCCGCTCACTGCAGGAGACCATGTAAGTGTACGGCAGGAGTCCCCGCTCACTGCAGGAGACCATGTAATGTACGGCAGGAGTCCCCGCTCTAACAATGAATGACTAGATTAGTCAGTAAATGTGGCCACTGTGTCTTACAAATGAAAAAGTTCTCCAGTCTATATATTCACTAATTGAGGATGATGTTGAGCCAGTAAATAAATTATGTGATCTGGACAGCATCGGAATTAATGTTGTGTAAAATTTTGATAATTTTCCAGTGTTAATTGATAGGAAAATAATGCTTATGTAATAGTGTAGGTGTGTATCTTTAATACAACTTTTAAAAGGTGAGAACCTATATTCCCTATAATTTCCATATTTATTGTAATCTGTAAAATGTAATCAGTGAAATTTAGAGGAAATTATTATTCTGATAAGGAAAATGTACTACACACCTGGAAATGTCACTAAATATAATTAGACATATGTGTATAATATAATCGTTTTAGAGAGGTATCAAAAATGGACATAAACATTAACTAATGAGTGTTGCAGGAATTAATTGTGGTTCATCGAGGCCGATAGAAAGAGTTTCAGCAAAAATTGGGAACCATGAAATGAGGGAATATAACGTGTATCTGGAAGGGCTCAGATATATTGAGAAACAGTCATAATAGGTTGATAAGGAAGATCTGGCTAAGCAAATTAATTATTAAAACACAATTATAAATCATAGCTCCATATGGGCTTAGCAAATTGACTTTATGAAGCAATTATAAATCCTAGCCTCATTTGTCGTTTGGGTTTAGCAACTTAAGGACAATTTTAATTCCTAGCCCCATTTGGACTTATCAGTTTACACACCAATAATATTATTTACATTATTAATATTAAATTTATCGTGCACCAATCTCTTTTCAGTCACACAATACACATTACAATATTATTTTAATTTTTGTAGACACAAACAAATTACTTAAAATGGGTATACAATATTTCTTTATAGTTTTTTTCTACTGACTTATACACTTTTGTTAAGATAAGATTTTGTTCGGAGTTTTAACCCCGGAGGGTTAGCCACCCAAGATAACCCAAGAAAAGCAGTGTTTCTTCGAGGACTGTCTGTCTTATTTCCATTGGGAGCCTCAACCTTGTCCCCCAGGATGCGACCCACACCATTCGACTAACACCCGGGTACCTACTTGCTAGGTGAACAGGACAACAGGTGTAAGGAAACACGTCCAATGTTCCCACCCTTGCCGGGAATCAAATCCAGACCCCTCAGCGTGTGAAGAGAGAACTTTGCCAGCCAGGCCACTTCAAGTTTCCTTGTTCTAGTATAGTACTATATTCATTATATTTTTTACAATGTTAACAGTGTAAGTTACTTAGCAATATCAGGTGTTATAAAGGTGCTAAATAAGGAGTTCAAGTGTTAACTATTTTTAGTTTATAATACTCAGTAGCTCATACATTTTTGGCTTTAAATCATAGTCTTAATCCCTACCTGGAGTATACCTGGAGAGAGTTTCGGGGTCAACTCCCCCGCGGCCCAGTCAGTGACTAAGCCTCATGGTGGATCAGGGCTTGATCAACCAGGCTGTTATATCCATTCTTGTTAATAATTAACAGTAACTACTTTTCATTTTTGATAATTACAACAGCTTAATTCCTTATTTACCTTTTGTTAATACATATTTACATTCTTCATTACTCTTATGAATACAAATATCGACCCTGATATTAACCTCTTATTAAACGGCACAAATAATCTTATCAATAATTGCCATTATTACACTGCTAGTCAGGCTAAAACTGTGTTCAGTGCCAGCCATGAGCATAACAGTATTCAATTATAATGTTATATCATTGAGTAAGCACTATGATGACCTCCTCGTATTGATTAATTCTGTAAGTGCTAATATATCTTTAATTATTCTTACTGAGACTTGCTTGCTCAAAAATGACTTGACAGACATATTTACCATACCTGGTTACACAGCCATACATAACTGCAGACCTGACCAACTAGGAGGAGGCACTGCCATATACTACTCTGATCAACTGGAATGTATGTAATTTACTTGCACCAGGGACGAAAATGGTGAATATATATTTGCAAAATTTTCATAAAAAAAAAAACTATAACAGTTGGAGCAGTGTACAGATTACCACACACAAATACTCACACATTTAGTGATAATCTTAGAAACAAGATAACTGACTCAGAGTTGAATAAACACCAGCTGATACAGGAGACTTCAACATAAACCTCATCCAAGCAACTGACCCTCCAGTAACTGATTTCACAAACACTATGAACAACTGCTTGCCAACAAGAATCTCTGAGACAAGTACCTCATTACTTGATCATATCTGGACCAATACTGTATCTCCACAACAAGCATGTATAGTTACAGACAACACCACGGACCAATACCCCACCTTTCTCATAACCAACTTATGTAAATGGCCTCAAGACACGAGTAAAATCTCTTTTCGCCTACATGACGAGTCATCAGTAAATAATTATATTTCAGCATTAAATGACATTGACTGACAGAGAGAGCTAGTAGACAGCCACGATATTGATGTGTCAAAACTTCTTTACATAAAACCCAAAACCTTTATAACAGGCATTGTCCAATCAAAACGAAGCAGATCACAGCATAGAGACTAAATAGCCCGTGGCTTACTCAATATGAAAATATGAAAAACAGTTCAGACTAGGCCTAATAAGTAAAGAACTGACAAAACGATACACTCAGTACTCACTATATGTAAGTAAGTTTATTCAGGTACACACAAATACATTTACATAAATTATCATACATAGCAGCATATGTGTAGAGAACCCAGGATAACCCAAAAAGTCAGACAGAGTGACTTATTTCCATTGGGGTTCTTAATTACTTGGCAGCGGTGTCTATGATGATAGTTATGGTGAAAAGTGTAATGTAAGTGGTGGTGATGGTGCCGAGTGTGGTGATAACCTGGTTGACGTTAATGGTGAATGTAATAGTGCTGATAAATGCAATGAATATAATGAGGGTAGAGGTGTCGGTGATCATAGTTGTGGTGATGAGTATAATGTAAATGGTAGTGGTGGTTATGGTGCTGAGTGTGGTGATGATATGGTAGGTCATGATAGAATGATGAGTGTAATGATAGTGGAAGAGGGAATGTGAGTGGTGGTGTCACCTATCATACATTCACACATGAACAGCGTCGTGCTCTGTATGGCAAAAGCTCTCGCTTCACACTGTGAGGGTCCGGGTTCGATTCCTGGCGAAGGGTTGGAAACATCGGACGTGTTTCCTTACACAGGAGTCACTTGTTCCCTTTCTTGTTTTCTCTCAACGCTCTGTTAGCAAAAAATGGTTTTAGGCTCGAGTTCAAGAAGAACAAAAATAACAGAACCCTGGGTGTTAGTCGACTGGTGTGGGTCGCATCCTGGGACACTGACCTAATTTGCCCGAAATGCTCTGCATAACAAGTGGCTTTCTATATAGTAGTATGTCATTGATGTCAGCTAGGACTGTATACCTTGTACATGTATTTGTAGTAAATAAAGATATTATTATTATTATTATTATTATTATTATTATTATTATTATTATTATTATTATTATTATTATTATTATTAACAAAGACTCACACGAGGCCTCACAACTGGAAGTGCACTTTAGAAACTCATGGACCAGGGAACCTGGAGAGAGTTCCAGGGGTCAGCGCCCCCGCGACCCGGTCTGTGACCAGGCCTCATGGTGAATCAGAACCTGATCAACCAGGCTGTTACAGCTGGTCGCACGCAGTCCGACGCACGAACCACAGCCCGGCTGGTCAGGTACTGACTTTAGGTGCCTGTCCAGTGCCTGCTTGAAGACAGCCAGGGGTCTATTGGTAATCCCCCTTATGTACGCTGGGAGGCAGTTGAACAGTCTTGGGCCCCTGACACTTATTGTGTTGTCTCTCAACGTGCTAGTGGCACCCCTGCTTTTCATTGGGGAGATGTTGCATCGTCTGCCAAGTCTTTTGCTTTCGTAGGGAGTGACTCTCGTGTGCAAGTTTGGTACTAATCTCTCTTGGATTTTCCAAGTGTATATAATAATGTATCTCTCCCGCCTGCGTTCTAGGGAGTACAGGTTTAGGAACTTCAAGCGTTCCCAGTAATTGAGGTGGTTTATCGCAGTTATGTGTGCTGTGAAGGTTCTCTGCACATTTTCTAGGTCAGCAATTTCACCTGCCTTGAAAGGTGCAGTTAGTGTGCAGCAATATTCCAGCCTAGATAGAACAAGCGACCTGAAAAGTGTCAACATGGGCTTGGCATCCCTGGTTTTGAAGGTTCTCAATATCCATCCTGTCATTTTTCTAGCAGATGCGATTGCTACAGTGTTATGGTCCTTGAAGGTGAGATCCTCTGACATGATCACTCCCAGGTCTTTGACATTAGTTTTTCGCTCTATTGTGTGGTTGGAATTTGATTTATTCTCCGATATAGTAATTTAAATTTCTCATCTTTGAACTTCATATTGTTTTCTGCAGCCCATTTAAAGATTTGCAGTGTCTTCAACGGTGGACACTGTCATGCAGATTCGGGAGTCATCTGCATTGATAATGTCTGTTATTTATATGAATTTTTTTGACGTTATGCTGAGAAACTAAGCAATATCCCAGGACTTCTATAATGGATCAAAACTCGTATAAACTTTCTATTTTAAGTTGGAATATTGAATCACTTAGAAAGATTTCTTGACCTTCACCATAAAGTAACTACTGAACCCATTGATATTTTGTGTCTACAAGAGTGCAGAGTCCCTCAAAAGTCTCAACCCTCTCAATTGCCATCATTTGTTACATACAACATTAAATCTAATAACTTTTGTGTTTTATATATTAAAAAATCACTTCCCCATCAACTTCTTGCTAATAAGAAAACAGAGGAACTTCAATACCATGGCGTTAGGATTTATATTGGGAACTCTGCTCTCAACATATTTAACTTATATGTTCCTGCTGATAGTAAAGTAAAGGTTTATTTCTTTGTAAAGGTTACAATATGTAATTACAATTTTGGTTTGCTAAGTAGAAAGAAAGCCACTATCATGCCGGGGCATTTCAAGCAGACTAATCCTAATACATAGTAACTACTTAAAACTAGACAAGATGATAGTACATAGTTGTTATGGGGCTATAGGACCCAACATGTATTGATGTATTAAGTAACAGTTACTCTGGAATACCTAATTATATTGAATTAATCACAATTGCTGCTTATAATGTCCTAGGGGCAGGCCACTCTTAAGACTGAGAGAAGCTGAGCCAGCCTGATTTTTCTTCATGAAAACACTCAATAAAAAACTGTCTTGTTACCCAAGCTTTCGTGTTGGCCCTCCACATTACAGTCAGTTTGTTTTTCATAACATTGTTCTTCTTTCGGAATGATAAACATGTAAGGGCTTCAATTTCAAGTCCTCACTTGCATTACCGCACAGTAACAGAACGAGCGTGTCTTTCAGTGGTTTGTGTCCTGGCAATGACTTCTTCTTGAGTTATGTAGGTCCTCTCGGGCATTTTCTTCCAGAAGAGGCCTCTCTCGTCACACTTAAATACTTGTTGGAGGACAAACCCTCAGCCTCTACATGCTCTTGGAATTCAGTAATATACTTTTAAACAGCCACTTTGTTGGTACTGACAGCCTCCCCAAGCCTAGCCACACTATGAGTGCTACTTCTTTTCTTAAAATTATCAATCCAACCCCCCTACTAGCCTTGACTCAAACCCACGTTGTTGAGTCATTGTCCAGTGCGCATTCTGTGAGCACGTGACCCGAGCCGTTCACATTGTTGGTCGACAACCAAGAGAACGTACGAAGACCAAGACACTTTCTTCTCGAATTCCTCGTTCGAAAACCGATTTTTTCCACAAGTAATGCAGTCGACAACTGAGGTTCCACTGCATTTGAAAATAATTTAATAAACAATACTTTAACTAATAGTACCACGAATAATAATAATAATAATAATAATAATAATAATAATAAAAAATAATAATAATAATAATAATAATAATAATAATAATAATAATAATAATAATAATAATAATAATAATAATAATAATAATAATAATAATAATAATTTCATAAAAATATTTAACATTTTAATTATTAAAAATATAAGATTAACATTCCCTTTTCAGTGAAAATGTTGATGTCATTAATGGGAAGGGTGCAGCTGATAAACATCAACAAGGTCACTGATATTTGGTTGGTGACTGATGAGTTTTAGTGGTAAGTCATCACACTCTTCCAGGTTCAGTCTGTTCCTCTCCTTAGTTAAAATTACATTTGCACGGCTAAAACTCTCTTCAACCATGTACGATCTTGGGAAACCAAGTAAATATGGCTCAATAACTGGAGTTTACTTGGAGTTTACCTTTAGAGGGTTTCGAGGGTCAACGCCCCTGCGGCTCGGTCTGATACCAGGCCTTGTGGTGGCTCAGGGCCTGGTCAAGTAGGCTGTTACTGCTGGTCGCACATAAACTGACCTACGAACCACAGCATGGTTGGTCAGGTACTGACTTTAGGTGCCTGTGCAGTGCCTTCTTGAAGACAGCCAGGGGTCTATTAGTAATCCCCCTTATGTATGCTGGGAGGCAGTTGAACAGTCTTGGGCCTCTGACACTTATTGTGTTGTCTCTCAGTGTTCTCGTGGCGCAACTGCTTTTCATTGGGGGAATGTTGCATCTCCTGCAGAGTCTTTTGCTTTCGTAGGGAGTGATTTTCGTGTGCAAGCTTGATTCTAATCTCTCTAGGATTTTTCAAGTGTATATTATCATATATCTTTCTATCATGCAGAGTGCATGGGCATGTCATTAATTGCCTTTGCGAAGTCTTGTGGTGTTAGGATAATATCAGAGATTTTTTAAATGACCAAATTTTGAGTCTCAGTCATAAAAAAAATAATGTAGATTGTCGACCCTGAGTCTGGTTAACGCCTCACTGAACACTGAGTCGGATTGGGACTTTAGTATCTCACTCATTTCTTTGCTGTTATCTGTGTATGTCTCACCCCGCATAAGCAGGGGCCCAATACTGCATGTTGTTTTACTTTTAGATTTGGCATAAGAGAAGAAGTATTTCGGGGTTCTTTCAATTTCATTGATGGCTTTAAATTCTGCCTGCGATTATTGTCTCCTGTAAGATTCCTTAGTTCGATATTTGCTATTTATCTGACCAGTGCTTCCCTTCGTATTTTGGATATACTAGCCCCTCTCAGCAGCTCTGTGATTCTTCGCCTTCGCCTGTATAGTATTTACATTGCTCCAGTTAGTCACCTAAGCTCTCACTTCTGAACAATTCTTTTGCTACGAGATTGTGGAAGGTGACAGATTCACGACATGTCACCAGACATTTACTGACCACCTTTTAGACCCCCAGCCACTTGTCGACCTCTTCAATAGTCCAATCGACCCTTAGGGGTCGATATTGACCACTTTGGATAATCCTGGCAGAGGGAGGAAAGAGAGAGTAAAGACTGGTATGAGAGTGAACATATCGGAAGATAAGATCTTGCCTACTGATTATGACTCCTCACGCGAGAGAGAGAGAGTATTCACCAATTTATGATTGCATGGGTCGAGTTTCCTTGTGCTGGCCCGCACGTGCGTCGACTTTCAGCTCCTGGCCCCAAAGAAATATGAAATCTGCTATGCTCACTGCTTACCTACTTTTTGCTATTTGGGTCGAGTTTTAGCTCCTGGCCCTGTCTTTTAACTTGCCGTTTGCTAAATTCACTACTACCTAGCCTCACGGGTCCTGTCATACCTACTCCTGAAACTATGTACCGAACCTGCCTCCACACTCCCTTGTTGAGGGTCATTCTACTTCCTGACCACCCTGAGGGTGGAGAAATGCTTCCTAACATCCCTATGACTCATTTATCTTTAGATCCTCATTGTGCCCTCCTGTACCTGTTTCCTGACTCTTATAGCCTACCCTTGTCTACTCTATCAATTTTCATAAATATTTTGAATGTTATTATCATGTCTTCCTGGTTCCTCTGTCCATAAGGTTCATTTCATATAGCTACCTCATACTTAATTTCCCTTAGCTCTGGAACAAGCCTCGTTACTTGTACCTTGCACTTTCTCCACTTAAGATCCTTTATCAGGTGCTGATTCAATGTTGGTAATGTAATTGCCTACTGAGATTATTTGGTTAAAGTGAGCCTCTGGCGATATGCTTGGTACATTACTCACCCTGAATTCTTTTTTTCTCGAGTGAGGTTCACAGCCTATGTTTATTTAAGTTTTGCTAAATTACCGGTCTTGCACCTTCCTCAGACTTCGTAACCTACAACTTACCCAAACAGAATCCAAAGCTTCCATTTATCTGACCAGTCCAGCAGACTGACCAGAGTTATCTACAGACTTCCCCTCTCCTCACTCACCTAATTGTACACACCTAATTGTGGTTGCAGGGGTCGAGACTCATCTCCTGGCCCCGCCTCTTTGCTGTCCGCTACTGGGTCTCTGCTCTCCCTGCTCCATGAGCTTTATCATACCTTGTCTTAAAACTATGTATGGTTCCCGCCTCCACTATATCGTTCGCTAGACTATTCCACTTCCTAACTACTCTATGGCTGAAGAAGTGCTTCCTAACATCCCTTTGACTCATCTGAGTCTTCAGCTTCCAATTGTGTCCCCTTGTTTCTGTATTCCCTCTCTGGAACATCCTGTCACTATCTACCTTGTCGATTCCCTGCAGTATTTTGTATGTCGTTATCATGTCTCCTCTAACCCTTCTGTCATCCAGTGTTGTTAGTCCTATTTCCCTCAACCTTTCTTCATATGGCATTCCGCTGAGCTGTGGAACTAGCCTTGTCGCAAACCTTTGCACTTTCTCTAATTTCTTGACGTGCTTGAACAGGTGTGGGTTCCAGACTGGTGCTGCATACTCTAGTATGGGCCTGACGTACACGGTATACAGTGTCTTGAACGTGTGTGTACTCACCTAATTGTACTCACCTAATTGTGGTTGCAGGGGTCAAGACTCAGCTCCTGGCCCCGCCTCTTCGCTGTCCGCTACTGGGTCTCTGCTCTCCCTGCTCCATGAGCTTTATCATACCTTGTCTTAAAACTATGTATGGTTCCTGCCTCCACTATATCTTTCTCTAGACTATTCCACTTCCTGACTACTCTGTGGCTGAAGAAATGCTTCCTGACATCCCTTTGACTCATCTGAGTCTTCAGCTTCCAGTTGTGTCCCCTTGTTTCTGTGTTCCCTCTCTGAAACATCCTGTCACTGTCTACCTTGTCAATTCCCCGCAGTATTTTGTATGTCGTTATCATGTCTCCTCTGACCCTTCTTTCCTCCAGTGTTGTTAGTCCTATTTCCCTCAATCTTTCTTCATAAGACAGACCCCTGAGTTGTGGAACTAACCTTGTCGCAAACCTTTGCACTTTCTCTAGTTTCTTTACGTGCTTGACCAGGTGTGGGTTCCAGACTGGTGCTGCATATTCTAGTATGGGCCTGACGTACACGGTATACAGTGTCTTGAACGATTCCTTGTTAAGGTAACGGAACGCTAATCTTAGGTTTGCCAGTCGCCCATATGCTGCCGCAGTTATCTGGTTGATGTGTGCCTCCAGAGACGTGCTTGGCGTTATACTCACTCCAAGGTCTTTCTCCTTTGCCGAGGTTTGTAGCCTTTGTCCGCCTAGCTTGTACTCTGTCAGCGGTCTTCTTTGCCCTTCTCCGATCTTCATGACTTTGCATTTGGAGGGATTGAATTCGAGAAGCCAATTGCTAGACTAGATGTCAAGCTTGTCCAGGTGTGTGTGTGTGTATGTGTGTGTGTATGTGTGTGTGTATATGTGTGTGTGTGTGTGTGTGTGTGTGTGTGTGTGTGTGTTGTGTACTCACCTAGTTGTACTCACCTAGTTGTAATTGCAGGGGTCGATTCAAAGCTCCTGGCCCCGCCTCTTCACTGGCCGCTACTGGGTCACTCTCCCTGCGCCATGAGCTTTATCATACCTCTGCTTAAAGCTATGTATAGAGCCTGCCTCCACTACATCGCTTTCTAAACTATTCCACTTCCCGACAACTCTGTGACTGAAGAAATACTTCCTAACATCTCTGTGATTCATCTGAGTCTTCAACTTCCATCTGTGTCCCCTTGTTGTTGTGTCCCATCTCTGGAACATTCTGTCTCTGTCCACTTTGTCAATTCCTCTCAGTATCTTATATGTTGTTATCATGTCTCCCCTATCTCTCTTGTCCTCCAGTGTCGTCAGGTCGATTTCCCTTAACCTCTCCTCGTAGGACATACCCCTTAGCTCCGGGACTAGTCTTGTTGCAAACCTTTGCACTTTCTCGAGCTTCTTCACATGCTTGGCTAGGTGTGGGTTCCAAACTGGTGCTGCATACTCCAATATGGGCCTAACGTACACAGTGTACAGGGTCCTGAACGATTCTTTATTAAGATGTCGGAATGCTGTTCTTAGGTTTGCTAGGCGCCCATATGCTGCAGCAGTTATTTGGTTGATGTGCGCCTCCGGAGATGTTTCTGGTGTTATACTCACCCCAAGATCTTTTTCCTTGATTGAGGTTTGCAGTCTCTGGCCCCCTAGGCTGTACTCCGTCTGCGGTCTTCTTTGCCCTTCCCCAATCTTCATGACTTTGCACTTGGTGGGGTTGAACTCCAGGAGCCAGTTGCTGGACCAGGCTTGCAGGCTGTCCAGATCCCTTTGTAGTTCTGCCTGGTCCTCGTCCGATTGAATTCTTCTCATCAACTTCACATCATCTGCAAACAATGACACTTCGGAGTCTATTCCTTCCGTCATGTCGTTCACAAATACCAGAAACAGCACTGGTCCCAGGACTGACCCCTGTGGAACCCCGCTCGTCACCGGCGCCCACTCTGACACCTCGCCACGTACCATGACTCGCTGCTGTCTTCCTGACAGGTATTCCCTGATCCAATGTAGTGCCTTCCCTGTTACCCCTGCCTGGTCCTCCAGCTTCTGCACTAATCTCTTGTGTGGAACTGTGTCAAACCCCTTCTTACAATCCAAGAATATGCAATCTACCCACCCCTCTCTCTCTTTCCTTATTGATGTAACCCTGTCACAGAACTCCAGTAGGTTTGTGACACAGGATTTCCCGTCCCTGAAACCGTGTTGGCCGTCGTTGATAAGCTCATTCCTTTCTAGGTGTTCCACCACTCTTCTCCTGACTATCTTCTCCATGACCTTGCATACTATACATGTCAGAGACACTGCTCTGTAGTTTAGTGCACATAGCAGCATATGTGTAGAGAACCTAGGATAAGTCAAAAAAGTCAGACAGAGTGACTTATTTCCATTGAGATCCTTTATCATACTTCATCTTAAAACTATGTATAATTCCTGCCTCCACTACGTCGCTTGCAAGACTATTCCACTTCCTGACAAGTCTATGAATAAAAAAATACTTCCTAACATCCCTTTGTTGATGAATGACCAGTGGATGTAAGACTGGTGGATGTATGTCCAATGGATGTATAAATAGTGGATGTATGACTGGCGGATGCATGACTGGCGAATGCATGACTGGTGGATGTATGACTGGTGGATATATGATTGGTGGATGAATGACTGGTGGATGAATGACTGGTGGATGTATGACTGGCAGATGTATGACTAGTGGATGTATGACTAGTGGATGTATGGCTGGTGGATATATGGCTGGTGGATGTATGACTGGTGGATGTATGACTGGTAGATGTACGACTAGTTGATGTATGACTGGTGGATGAATGACTGGTGGATGTATGACTGGTAAATGTATGACTGGTGGATGTATAACTGGCAGATGTATGACTAGTGGATGTATGACTGGCTGATGTATGAATAGTGGATGTATGACTGTTGGATGTATAACTGGTGGATGTATGACTGGTAAATGTATGACTGGTGGATGTATGACTGGTAAATGTATGACTGGTGGATGTATGGCTGGTAAATGTATGACTGGTGGATGTATAACTGGTGGATGTACGACTAGTTGATGTATGACTGGTGGATGTATGACTGGTAAATGTATGACTGGTGGATGTATGGTTGGTGGATGTATGACTAGTGGATGTATGACTAGTGAATGTATGACTGGTGGATGCATGACTGGTAAATGTATGACTGGTGGATGTATGACTAGTGGATGTACGACTAGTTGATGTATGACTGGTGGATGTATGACTGGTAAATGTATGACTGGTGGATGTATGACTGGTAAATGTATGACTGGTGGATTTGTATGACTTGGTATATGTATGACTGGTGGATGATGACTGGTAAATGGCTGGTGATGTATAACTGGTGGATGTAGACTAGTTGATGTATGACTGGATGTGATGGTAAATGTATGACTGGTGGATGTATGAATGTTGACTGTGGATGTATTGAATATACTGGTGGATGATGACTGGTAAATGATGGTGGATGTATGACTGTGGATGTAGAATTGTTATGACTGGTGGATGTATGACTGGTAATGTATGATGGGATGATGACTGGTAATGTATGATGGTGTTGTATGACTGGTAAATGTATGACTGGTGGATGTGACTGGTGATGACTGTGTGATGATTTGTGGATGTATTGGTGGATGTATGACTGGTAGATGTACGACTAGTTGTTGTATGACTTGTGGATGTATGACTGGTGGATGTATGATTGGTAAATGTATGACTGGTGGATGTATGACTGGTAAATGTATGACTGGTGGATGTATGATTGGTGGATGTATGACTGGTGGATGTATGACTGTGGATGTATGACTGGTGGATGTATGACTGGTAAATGTATGACTGGTGGATGTATGACTGGTTAATGTATGACTGGTGGATGTATGATTGGTGGATGTATGACTGGTGGATGTATGACTAGTGGATCTATGACTGGTGGTGGATGTATGACTAGTGGATGTATGACTGGTGGATATATGACTAGTGGATGTATGACTGGTGGATGTATGACTGGTGGATGTATGACTGGTGGATGCATGACTAGTGGATCTATGACTGGTGGATGTATGACTAGTGGATGTATGACTGGTGGATGTATGACTAGTGGATGTATGACTGGTTGATGTATGACTAGTGGATCTATGACTGGTGGATGATGACTAGTGGATTATGACTGGTGATATGACTAGTGGATGTATGACTGGTGGATGTATGACTGGTGGATGTATGACTGGTGAATGTATGACTAGTGGATCTATACTGGTGATGTGACTGTGATGTATGACTGGTGATGTATGACTGGTGGATGTATGACTGGTATGTATGACGTGGATTATACTGGTGGATGTAGACTAGTTGATTGACTGGTGGATGTATGACTTATGACTGGTGGTGGTGGATGTATGACTGGTGGATGATGACTGGTAAAGTGTATGACTGGTGGATGTATGACTGGTAAGTGTATGACTTGTGGATGTATGGTTGGTGGATGTATGACTGGTGGATGCATGACTGGTAAATGTATGACTGGTGGATGTATGACTGGTAAATGTATGACTGTTGGATGTATGACTGATAAATATATGACTGGTAGATGTATGATTGGTAAATGTATGACTGGTGGATGTATGACTGGTAAATGTATGACTGGTCTATGTATGACTGGTGGATGTACGACTAGTTGTTGTATGACTGGTGGATGTATGACTGGTGGATGTATGACTGGTGGATGTATGACTGGTTAATGTACGACTGGTGGATGTATGACTGGTTAATGTACGACTGGTGGATGTATGACTGGTGGATGTATGACTGGTGGATGTATGACTGGTGGACGTATGACTGGTAAATGTATGACTGGTGGATGTATGACTGGTAAATGTATGACTGGTGGATGTATAACTGGTGGATGTATGACTGGTTTTTGTATGACTGGTGGTTGTATGATTGGTAAATGTATGACTTTTGGATGTATGACTGGTAAATGTATGACTGGTGGATGTACGACTAGTTGTTGTATGACTGGTGGATGTACGACTATTTGTTGTATGACAGGTGGATGTATTACTAGTTGATGTATGACTGGTGGATGTATGACTGGTGGATGTATGACTGGTGGATGTATATCTGGTAGATGTATGACTGGTAAATGTATGACTGGTGGATGTATGACTGGTTAATGTATGACTGGTGGATGTATGACTGGTGGATGTATGACTGGTGGACGTATGACTGGTAAATGTATGACTGGTGGATGTATGACTGGTGGATGTATGACTGGTGGATGTATGACTGGTGGATGTACGACTAGTTGATGTATAACTGGTGGATGTATGACTGGTGGATGTATGACTGGTGGATGTATGACTGGTAAATGTATGACTGGTGGATGTATGACTGGTGGATGCATGACTAGTGGATGTATGACTGGTGGATGTATGATTGGTGGATGTATGACTGGTGGATGAAATACTGGTGGATGTATGACTGGTGGATGTATGACTAGTGGATGTATGACTAGTGGATGTATGACTGGTGGATGTATGACTGGTGGATGTATGACTAGTGGATGTATGACTGGTGGATGTATGACTGGTGGATGTATGACTGGTGGATGTATGACTGGTGGATGTTTGACTGGTGGATGTATGACTGGTGGATGTATGACTGGTAGATGCATGACTAGTGGATGTATGACTGGTGGATGCATGACTAGTGGATGTATTACTAGTGGATGTATGACTGGTGGATGTATGACTGGTGGATGTATGACTAGTGGATGTATGACTGGTGGATGTATGACTGGTGGATGTATGATTGGTGGATGTATGACTGGTGGATGAATGACTGTTGGATGTATGACTGGTGGATCTATAAATAGTTGATGTATGACTGGTGGATGTATGACTGGAGAATGTATGACTGGTGGATGTATGACTGGTGATGTATGACTAATGGATATATGACTAGTGGATCTATGACTGGTGGATGTATGACTAGTGGATGTATTACTGGTGGATGTATGACTAGTGGATGTATGACTGGTGGATGTATGACTAGTGGATGTATGACTAGTGGATGTATGACTAGTGGATGTATGACTGGTGGATGTATGACTAATGGATGTATGACTAGTGGATGTATGACTAGTGGATCTATGACTGGTGGATGTATGACTAGTGGATGTATGACTGGTGGATGTATGACTAATGGATGTATGACTGGTTGATGTATGACTAGTGGATCTATGACTGGTGGATGTATAACTAGTGGATGTATGACTGGTGGATGTATGACTGGTGAATGTATGACTGGTGGATGTATGACTGGTGGATGTATGACTGGTGGATGTATGACTGGTGGATGTATGAGTAGTGGATGTATGACTGGTGGATGTATGACTAGTGGATGTATGACTGGTGGATGTATGACTGGTGGATGTATGACTGGTGGATGTATGACTAGTGGATGTATGACTGGTAGATGTATGACTGGTGAATGTATGATTGGTGGATGTATGACTGGTGGATGTATGACTGGTTGACGTATGACTGGTGGATGTATGACTAGTGTATGTATGACTAGTGGATGTATGACTGGTGGATGTATGACTGGTTGATGTATGACTAGTGGATGTATGACTGGTGGATGTATGACTGGTGGATGTATGACCAGTGAATATTTGACTGGTGGATGTATGACCACTGGATATATAAAATGTGGATTTGGGGCTGGGTTCTAGCTCCTAGTCCCCATGACCCAAACCTCCCCCTACCCTTCCTCACACACCCCAATCTCCCCGTCTCACCTCCCCCACAACCTTCATCTCCTGGACCAACCTAAATCCATTTCCTCGAATCAAGAGTCTACATTGGTGAATTGAAGGGTACTTAGGGTCCGCTCTTTCTGCCCTGTCTTTTGTTCAAGCAGCGTCTGCTGAAGAGTTGGGCTCTGTAAGAGGCGCCGGAGGTCCCCTGTCTCCTAATATCATGTTTATTATTTACCCTGTAATCTAAATTGTCCATAATTACTATCGCATTTGCTTTGTTTACTCTCGTAAGGTGAAGTCCAGGATCTTTGCTTAATTCATGGTATAACTTAACACAATTGTTAAATAACAATAAAGGCACAATACCGTGACTGGAACAATACACACACAACCCACACATAGAAGAGAGGAGCTTACGACGACGTTTCGGTCCGACTTGGACCATTTACAAAGTCACACTAACAAAAAGAAACGGTAGAAGGGGTATTTATAGGCCAGCAGACAGGGGAGGGCACAAGAAAGTGGTGGAGGAGTAATAGTGGAAGTAGTAGTGGTAGTGGAAGTAGTAGTAGTGGAGTCAGTCAATTCTAGGAAAGGAGCACTGCAATAAAACTGGCAGGCCCGCATAGGGTAAGGACAAGAACACAGAGGGGGAAAAATGATGAAAATAAAATAAAAAAGGACACATACAAGGAGAAATACAGAGGAGAAAGAAGAAAGAGGAGAAGGGGGAAGAGATAGAAGGGGAAGGAATCAGGTTAAGTCACGGGTGTTCTGAAGTTTGTGTTAGTGTGACTTTGTAAATGGTCCAAGTCGGAACGAAACGTCGTCGTAAGCTCCTCTCTTCTATGTGCTGGTTGTGTGTGCACAATTGCTAAGTTATACCATGAATTAAGGAAAGATCCTGGACTTCACCTTACGAAAGCAGACGAAGCAAATGTGACAGCCCTGCATACTAGGGGCTTTTGGCATGTACACCTCATGTAATCTCAATAACCTAATGTAATTCTTTGTATCATGTCCAAATAAAAATTATTATTATTATTATTATTATTATTATTATTATTATTATTATTATTATTATGGACACGGTAGATTATAGTGGAACATAAAATGTTATTTGAAAACAGGGAAACTAACTAGGATCATATCTCGCTTGTTTAAGTGCATTACCTGGAGTATACCTGGAGTTTACCTGGAGTTTACCTGGAGTATACCTGGAGTATACCTGGAGTATACCTGGAGAGAGTTTCGTGGATCAGCGCCCCCGCGGCCCGGTCTGTGACTAGGCCTCGTGGTGGATCAGAGCCTGATCAACTAGGCTGTTACTTTTGGGCCTAGATTAATTTTATTTAATACGACGACAGGAAATTTCCTAAAAACAAGTAACAGATATTTTTGGAATCAGAATTTAAAGTGTTTTATAGCGAAACGGTTTAGGGTCCATCAGCACGTCACTGATGTCGTGGCTGCTAGATCGTTTTACTACATATTCAGTGTTTACGAGTTTTATATGCTTTATGCTTGTATGCTGTAATATGCTGTCTGCATTATCTGGCACTTGGCACTCTGCCCAGCACCCATTTCTGGTATTCTGGAGACAGTCGTTTCACTGAACGAATCTACCTGGACTTCCTAATCATTTCTACAACATTGAAAGTTCCTGATGATGTGTTGATTGGAACACGAAAGGCTTAGAGCTATCATTCAACTTCCCCTGTGTTTATTTTGCATTGTTTATCGTTCAGTCGCGATTATTGCATAATGGGTACCACTCGATAAATCTTGTCCCAATTTTCTAGACTTTTTCCTTCCTCTACTTTGCTGTTTTCTTTTAAAAATCTTTTCTTTTTAAAGTCCATAAAGCGTTGATAAAACAAGTGTGTTTACGACATTGCCTCAGTGAACAGCTGTTACCAACATTGATATTACAGAACAGGTGTTACCAACATTGCTATTACAGAACAGGTGTTACCAACATTGCTATTACAGAACAGGTGTTACCAGCATTGATATTACAGAACAGGTGTTACCAACATTGCTATTACAGAACAGCTGTTATCAACATTGCTATTACAGAACAGGTGTTACCAACATTGCTATTACAGAACAGGTGTTACCAACATTGCTATTACAGAACAGCTGTTATCAACATTGCTATTACAGAACAGGTGTTACCAACATTGCTATTACAGAACAGGTGTTACCAACATTGCTATTACAGAACAGGTGTTAACAACATTGCTATTACTGAACAGGTGTTACCAACATTGCTATTACAGAACAGGTGTTACCAGCATTGCTATTACAGAACAGGTGTTACCAACATTGCTATTACAGAACAGGTGTTACCAACATTGCTATTACAGAACAGGTGTTACCAGCATTGCTATTACAGAACAGGTGTTACCAACATTGCTATTACAGAACAGCTGTTATCAACATTGCTATTACAGAACAGGTGTTACCAACATTGCTATTACAGAACAGGTGTTACCAACATTGCTATTACAGAACAGCTGTTATCAACATTGCTATTACAGAACAGGTGTTACCAACATTGCTATTACAGAACAGGTGTTACCAACATTGCTATTACAGAACAGTGTTACCACTTGCTATTACAGACAGGTGTTACCAACATTGCTATTACAGAACAGGTGTTACCAACATTGCTATTACAGAACAGCTGTTATCAACATTGCTATTACAGAACAGGTGTTACCAACATTGCTATTACAGAACAGGTGTTACCAACATTGCTATTACAGAACAGGTGTTACCAACATTGCTATTACAGAACAGGTGTTACCAACATTGCTATTACAGAACAGCTGTTACCAACATTGCTATTACAGAACAGGTGTTACCAACATTTCTATTACAGAACAGGTGTTACCAACATTGCTATTACAGAACAGGTGTTACCAACATTGCTATTACAGAACAGGTGTTACCAACATTGCTATTACAGAACAGCTGTTATCAACATTGCTATTACAGAACAGGTGTTACCAACATTGCTATTACAGAACAGGTGTTACCAACATTGCTATTACAGAACAGGTGTTACCAACATTGCTATTACAGAACAGGTGTTACCAGCATTGCTATTACAGAACAGGTGTTACCAGCATTGCTATTACAGAACAGGTGTTACCAACATTGCTATTACAGAACAGGTTGGTGACTCTTGAATCCCGTTCTTGCAGCTACACACGCTAGTCCTTACCAAGAATATTGATCTGCTAAAACACGAAAGGAAAATTTTATTTATTGAAGTGAGAAAGTCCAAACGAAAGTTCTTCAACATGGTGCCTCTCGAGCGGCAAGATCATTTACTACGTTACATATATAGGGGGTTAAGAATAATGAGACGCAAAACTGAATGTTTATATGTGAGAAAATTAAACAACCTTATTGAAAAAAGTTGTTAATCTCAGTATACAAACCCGGATTTCGCTATTAATCTGTCGAGTGTTGAGCTTCCCCGGGACCAACAGACACCCATGGGATATGGGTTAAGTTTCGCTCCAGCGGGGGCACTAATTATGTTGACCTTGCTTAGACTTTTTGCAGTCTGGAAAAGCAAGGTGACCTCTTCCTGGAAACGTCCAACATCTGCAAAGGCATAGTATATGGGGCTTTGCTTAGACCAGTGCAACCGAATTATCCTCAACGATTTGTTAAGTCATACCATGATTTAAGGAAAGATCCTAGACTTCACACAGGAAGACACTAACAATATCCCAATAATTAATTTTTATAGTAGCCCTGAAAAAGATAAATTATGTAATATCACAGTCACTAGCGAAATGGTTATGAAACAAGTAGACCGACTGAAACAAAATAAATCGCTGGGTCCTGATGAGCTTTTTTTAAGGGTTCTTAAGGAATACAAAATGGAACTCTGTGAACCATTAACTAATATTTTTAATTTATCTCTTCAAACAGGTGTAGTGTCTGATATGTGGAAGATGGCTAATGTAATTCCTATTTTTAAAGCAGGGGAGAAGTCATTACCGTCAAATTACTGCCCAATAAGCCTGACCTCATTTGTAGGAAAATTACTAGTCAATTATAGCTGATATTATAAGAAGCCATCTGGACAAGCATAATTTGATTAATGATACTCAGCATGAATTCATGAGAGGCCATTCCTGTCTAACTAATTTATTAACCTTCTTCAGTAAAGCTTTTGAGGCTGTTGATCACGATAAAGAATTCGATATTGTTTATTTAGACTTTAGTAAGGCTTTTGAAAGAGTACCCCACCAGAGACTGTTAAAGAGAGTGACAGCTCATGGCATTGGGGGAAAAGTGCTGTCATGGATCGAGTTGTGGCTCACCAATAGGAAGCAGAGAGTGTGCATAAATGGGGTTAAATCCGATTAGGGATCTGTAACAAGTGGCGTTCCACATGGATCAGTCTTATGCCCGTTGTTGTTTATAAGATATATCAATGACCTTGATGAAGGCATTACTATGATATGAGCAAATTCGTCGATGACACGAAGATAGGTAGGATAATTGATTCAAACGTAGATGTCATGGAACTTCAGGAGGATTTAGACAAACTATGGTGACCTGTACTTTGCTCAGTGGTGATCTGTACTTAGCTCAGCGAGGACGTGTCTAGTGTACTCTCTGTGGACTGAACCACCTTTGCTCTGTGAAGACTTTTCTACTGTGCTTCCGTTCTTAGCTACCTGAGATTGGATGATGGCTTCCCTCGACTACGAGCAGCTATATCTCCAACTTAAAGCAGAATTAACGGAAGCTAGAAGAGAAATTCAACGATTGAAGGGTATATGCAAGGATTATCCCGGAACAATGTCGCCGGTGATCAGACCAACGAATGGATGCTAGTCGGATCTGAAGGGACGAAGCTGAAGTTGAAGAAGGTCCAGGAGACTGCTGTGAAAACCAGCAACTCTTTTTCCTTGTTATCAGATGAATGTGAATCGACCACCCATGATCTTCCAACAAAGACAATTGTTAACGACATAGTGAAGCCAGCCAGTGAGGACATCTCTACTATGACCGTCGAGAACGTCATGCACACCGTCAGTCGAGGTAAAAACATTGTTTTAGTTCAGATTCAGACACTTTATTTCTGATAATATTACAAAGTGGGGTGTACATATGTTATTTATACATTTTATGAATTAGTTATTACAAGAAGGCCAATAATATGCCCAGGTATGCCTAGGCATTTCAGGCAGTCTTATGATAGATCTTACTCAATAGTGACACAATGAATATACTGATATTAAGGTTAGGTAATTGTAGTGATTAGCTAGGTTTACAAAATTGAGGTACTTTAGTTCAAACATTTAAGAATTTAACAATTAGTTTATATATTAATGGTAAAGGTAATGTATTGGCATAATACAGTTTCTATATCGGAGTGTCTTAGGCAAACTTATGACTAGCTTAAGAATTATGAAGCAATAGTTGTATTAGAATTTTGGTTAGTACTGTGCAAATTAAGGGGAATCACAGATATCAATAAGTGTATTTTGCTGTGGATATGTGCAAGATAAAGTAGTTTTCATGTGGTTAGCTACCGGTTGGGTGCGTAAGTGAGATAAGATGTTTTTTAACGGTGCTTTTGAAAATGGAGGTTGTGTCTGCAGTTCTAGAGTTTTCAGGCAGGGAGTTCCAGATTTTAGGCCCTTTTATGTACATTAAATTTTTGTATAGATTTAGTCAGACACGGGGCTCTGGTGGTCTGGTGGCTAAAGCTCTCGCTTCACACGGCGAGGGCCTGGGTTCGATTCCCAGCCAGGGCAGAAACATTGGGCGTATTTCTTTACACCTGTTGTCTATGTTCCCCATCAGTAAAATGAGTACCTGGGTGTTAGTCGACTGGTGTGGGTCGCATCCTAGGACACTGACCTAATCTGCCCGAAATGCTCAGCATAACAAGGGACTTTCTATATAGTAGTATGTCACTGATGTCAGCTAGGCCTGTATACCATGTACATGTACTTGTAGTAAATAAAGATATCATTATTATTATTATTATTATTATTATTATTATTATTATTATTATTATTATTATTATTATTATTATTATTATTATTATTATTATAATGTCAAAGAGATGTTTGTGTCTGGTATTATATCTATGGGTCCTGTCACAACTGTCAAGAAAGTGTTTTAGCTCAGGGTTAAAGTTGGAATTTATGGTTCTATAAATGTAGATTGCAGAGTAGTAAGTATGGATGTTCTGAACAGTGAGTAAGTTTAGATCTTTGAAGAGTGTTTGTTGTCTAGCGTTGGAGTGCATGATAATTCTTACTGCGGCATTTTGTTGGTTTATTATTGGCTTTAGGTGGGTAATTGATGTTGATCCCCAAGCACAAATGGCATATGTGAGGTAGGGATAGATGAGTGAATAGTATAGTGTGAGTAGGGCTGATTAAAGTACATAGTGACGTATCTTGGAGAGGATCTCCACAGTTTTGGACACTTTCTTTGTTATGTGTTGGATATGAGTGCTGAATTTCAGGCTGCTGTCAAGGTGAAGGCCCAGGAATTTGCCCTCATTATGTCTAGCAATAGGAGTAGTGTTGATCTTAATGTTTAATTGTGCATCACCTGCACTGTTCCCAAACATAATATAGAAGGTCTTATCAGTGTTGAGTGTAAGTTTATTGGCTGTCATCCATGTAGATATTTTTAGTAATTCGTCGTTAACAATGGTGTTGAGTGTGGCAAGATTTGGGTGGGAGATGACATAAGTTGTGTCGTCAGCAAAGAGTATTGGTTTCAGGTGTTGTGATACATTGGGAAGATCATTGATGTATAAGAGGAAGAGCAGGGGACCAAGGACACTTCCCTGTGGTACTCCGGTATCAAGTGGTTGTTTCGAGGAGGATGTGTCTTTTATGGTGATATACTGATACCTATTAGTGAGGTAGGATTTGAAGTATGCAAGTGCATGACCTCTTATTCCATAGTGGTCAAGTTTGTGGAGTAGGATGCCGTGGTTTACTGTGTCAAAAGCTTTCCTTAGGTCACTAAAAAGTCCTAATGGATATTCCTTATTTTCCATTTTTACGATTGCATCGTTAGTGCTTTTATTTTTCCTGAAGCCAAATTGGCAGGGGTTGAGTATGCTTTGTGTCGTTATAAACGAGTATAATCTCTTGTGCACAAGTTTCTCGAAGATTTTGGATAGCAATGGTAAGTTTAATATTGGCCTAAAGTTGTTTACGTCTGTGGGGTCAGATTAGGTTTATGGCTAGGGCTTTTTGTCTTAAGGATAGGAATAGGAGGCAGAGGGTTTGTTATCCTGGGGCTGGGATGAAGGATATTGTTAGCCATCTGGACGACATCATGAGAGGTAATGGGAGCAATCCTATTATCTGTCTCAGTGCTGGAGGCAACGATGTTGGCAGGCGTATGAGTGAGGAGCTGATTAGCAGCTATATAGGTCAGCAATAGACATAATTAGGAAGAAGGGTGGGAACCCTGTCATATGTGGTATTTTGCCAAAAAGAGGAGTTGGAAATGAATGGTTGTCCAGGGCAATTGGTGTCAATTGCTGGCTGGACAAATACTGTAAGGAAAATGTAGCAACATTCATTGACAACTGGGACCTCTTCTATGGCAGAAATGACATGTATGCCAGGGAAGGGGTTCACTTATCTAGGTCTGGGGTGGGGGCACTGGCAACTGCAGTGGAGGGAGCTGTTAGGGCTTTAAACTAGAAAAAGTTAATGGTATGGGTTATGGGGGAAAAACAGTGAAGTCCCACTTCAGCTGTGCTTCCTCCCTCCACTTCAGCTGTGCTTCCTCCCTCCACTTCAGCTGTGCTTCCTCCCTCCACTTCAGCTGTGCTTCCTCCCTCCACTTCAGCTGTCCTTCCTCCCTCCACTTCAGCTGTGCTTCCTCCCTCCAGTCATATATCCAACATTCAGTACCTGATCTTTTCGTAACTTTAATCATCATTCTCATTATTATCATTACTAATAACTTCTTCGTTCACACACTTTCCCCAACTTCTTCAATAGCGTTTACAACTTCTCTTCAGAATCTCCGTCATGAACTATGCTGTGGGCAGAGAACATCTGTGACAGCTCCCAACTCGTATCAAAATCATTTTCTTTTAAATCACAGTACGGTTGTGGATCGAACTCATGGCAAGCGAGTCGTAAAACTCGAGGCCAGTGCGTAAGCCACTGGACCAGCTGGTTCATCTCCCGCTGCTGGCAGGAAATTCATCTGTAAAAACTTGCCTTTGTGGTCACAGTGGTGGCCCACACAATCCTCCCTATACCTGGAGTTTACCTGGAAAGGGTTTCGGGGGTCAACGCCCCCAACGGCCCGGTCTGAGACCAGGCATCATGGTGGATCAGGGTCTGATCAACTACACTGTTACTGTTTGCCGCATGCAGACGTACGAACTACAGCCTGGTTGGTCAGGTACTGACTTTAGGTCCAGTGCCTTCTTGAAGACAGCCAGGGGTCTATTGGTAATTCCCCTTATGTATGCTGGGAGGCAGTTGAACAGTCTTGGGCCCCAGACACTTATTGTGTTGTCTCTCAGTGTACTCGTGGGGCCCCTGCTTTTCATTGGGGAAATGTTGCATCTCCTGCTGAGTCTATTGCTTTCATGGGGAGTGATTTTCGTGTGCAAGTTTGGTACTAATCCCTGTAGGATTTTCCAAGTGTATATTATCATGTATCTTTATCGCCTGCATTCCAGGGAATACAGATCAAGGACCTTCAACTGTTCCCAGTAATTTAGGTACCTTATTGTACTTATGTGTGCCGTGAAAGTTCTTTGTACACTTTCCAGGTCAGCAATGTCGCCAGCCTTGAAGGGGGCCGTTAGTGTACAGCAATATTCCAGCCTAGAGAGAACAAGCGATTTGAAGAGAATCATCATGGGCTTAACGTCCCTAGTTTTGAAGGTTCTCATTATCCATCCTATCATTTTCTTAGCAGATGTTGTAGATACATTGTTGTGGCCTTCGAAGGCGAGATCCTCTGACATTATCACTCTCAGGTCCTTCACATTACTTTTTCGCTCTATTGTATGGTTAGAATTTGTCGTATACCCTGATATATTTTTAATTTCTTCAAGTTTTCCAAATCTGAGTTATTGAAATTTCTCCTCGTTGAACTTCATATTGTTTTGAGTGGCCCATTTGAAGATTTGGTTGATGTCCGCTTGGAGTTTTGCATTCTCTTCAATGGAGGTCACTGCCATGGCAATCCGGGTGTCATCCGCAAAGGAAGACACGGAGCTATGGATTACATCTCTGTCTATGTCAGATGTGAGGATGAGGAATAGAATGGGAGCGAGTACTGTGCCTTGTGGAACAGAGCTTTTCACCGTTGCTGCCTGAACTTTACTCTGTTTACTATTACTCTTTGTGTTCTATTTGTCAGGAAGTTATAGATCCATCTACAAACTTTTCCTGTTATTCCTTTATCACGCATTTTTATGCCCTCGTACTGCCAAAATTTTAAATATGCAGAAAGAACTTGATATTCCAAGCATCAGAGATCGTGTTACTGAAAGAAATATCCTAATTGGGGTTAATATGCTCAGGCAAGCCCATTCAAACCCATGCACAGAAGCCCTCCAAACTTTCCTCAGCACTGGTGAACATCCCTCCAGATGGATCGAAAAAACTGGAACCGACCTCCGCATGAATCAGATACATGATCTGTGGCAAGTAAGGCAACAGCGGCACTTCTCCGCTCCATGGAATATTACCCCATTCCAAACTACCATCCCTCCATTTCCCCCCAAACTACTTCTTAAATCACAACCAAAGCTTCGCCTTGAAGCCAAACATGATGCCTTAAGCTGTATTGATAATTTAGCCAAACAGCACACTCTCTCACAAATTATTTACGTTGATGGTTCTGTTCACCAATCCACTGGTGCAGCTGGTAGTGCTGCTGTTGTCATACAGAGTGATGGCTCTCTTAAAGAAATTGGAGCACGCATCAATAACTTTGCTTCTACCCTTCAGACAGAACTGTTTGCCATACTCCTTGCACTCAAATGCGTCCATGTATCTAAGGTTAACTCTCTAATTGTAACTGATTCTCTGTCATCCATAAATGCTCTCAACTCATCAAGTATAACTTGTAGCATGTTCGTGTCAGAAGCCAGGCACAGGTATGGTAGGATTCTGGATAGTAGAGTCAGAATGCACATGCTGTGGATTCCATCTCACATTGGTCTTCAGATGCATGATAGAACTGATAAATTGGCTAAGTTTTATGCTTTCAAAGAGGGGATAGATTACAATCTTGGCTTGTCAGTTAGCAGTTTGAGAACAATAATACGAAAAGAACTTCAAATGAATTTTATTGACTTAAGACTCAGGGATTTTGACACCAGTCAGTCCATCTATCATCATTCAATCATGCAGGAGGAGCCACATGTCTATGGTGCATGCAACAAAATAAGCAGACTCTTGGATGTCACTACCGCCCGCCTCCGGCTGGGTTACAAGTATCTTTGGCAGGTTAAATCACCACCACCAGATGTAGACCAAACAAGATGTAAACTTTGCCAGTTGGATTATTGTCACACCCTGCGTCATTATGTACTGGAGTGCGATAAAATTAATGAATTCAGAGATTACTCATTCAGAAATGTTCAAGATATGTCAAAGTATTTTATCCACAGTGGTATATTACAGACCATTCTGGAAAAATACCCTGACTTTGCTCCCTGTAAATAAAGCATTGACACGTGTGTGTGTGTGTGTGTTTGTGTATGTACATGTGTGTATGTGTATGTGTGTATGTATATACATGTATGCGTGTGTATGTGTATATGTATATGTGTGTGTGTGTGACCCAACAATTAAAATTTGCACCAATAACTCATTACAGTTGTGGCTGGGTGTAGACTAATAGATTGCTCATTGCTTTATAATTTGTTCATGAGTGCAACCATGAACAGACGTAAGTAAATTTACTTACATGATTCATTACTTTGTAACTAGTGAATTAATTACCATTGTACCTTGTTCAGCTATCAAAACTTTGGGGCCCAGTCTCTGGACCCTATATATACCTCTGTAATCTGCAAATACCTTTGTAACTTGTCATGATTGTGACCATCTGAGTTCATTACCTTTGTAACTTGCTCAGCTATCAAACTTTGAGGTCCAGTCCCTGGACCCATTATGTACCTCTCTAATCTTTTGACTACCGCCCACAGGATGGGTATGGGGTGCATAATAAAGATATCAAACTAAAATTACACCATGGTCACACTTGTCGAAAGCTTTTGCAAAGTCTGTGTATACTACATCTGCATTTTGTTTATCCTCTACAGCATCCAGGACCTTGTCATAGTGGTCCAGTAGCTGGGACAGGCATGAGGGACCTGCTCTAAACCCATGTTACCTTGGGTTGTGCAATTGATGGGTATCTAGGTGGTTGGCGATCTTGGTTCTTAGAACCCTCTCGAAGATTTTTATGATATGGGATGTTAGTGCTATCGGTCTGCTACCTTTGTAGAGTGGGGTTATGTCTGTTGTTTTTAGTGAGAGTGGGATGACCCCTGTGTCCATGCTCCCTCTCCATAGAATGCTGAAGCCACACGTTTTAGATTAATATCTTTATTATGCACCCCATACCCATCCTGTGGGCGGTAGTCAAAAGATTACTGAGGTACATAATGGGTCCAGGGACTTGGCCCCAAAGTTTTGATAGCTGAGCAAGTTACAAAGGTAATGAACTCAGGTAGATCTGGTCACAATCATGACAACTTCAACTACATCATTTGAGGTGTTTAGTAGTTCTGAGCAAATGAGCGACTCTGTGACATACAGACCAACCCTCTCCCCCTTGTTGCCTGTTTAGTCTGTTGTATCTGAATAGGTTATAACCTGGGATCCATATTTCGTTTTCATAATGATCCTTTATGTGGGTCTCTGTGAATGCTGCAAACATTACATTTGATTCCTTGAGCAGTTCCTTGATGTAGGAATTTTTTTGTTTTTTGACGGCTTTAGACCCTGCATGTTTGCAAAGACAAATGTCGTTATATTGGTGGAATTTAGGGAGGTTTTATTTTCTGGCTCTAATATCTGTTGTTCTGGAGTGGAGGCCAATGACTGTGCCTCCGTCCAGAAGTGTTTTCAGTTGGTGTAGGATTATTGTCATTTCTTGCCAGTCTTTTTTTCTCCTGACCCTGAAAAACCTCTTTCCCTGGAGAGGTTATGGATCCCTTCCTTTGTTTCCCATAGTCTGGCTGGTCTGTGTCTTCTTGTCCCCTTTAGATGATGTGCCTGGTAGTATGCGTTGCAGCATTTTCTTTCATGGATTGACGAGTGACACATTTCTGGGTGAAATAAGTTACAGGAGGGGAAGTTGCATTTCCTGTTGTCATGTGGGTACGGTATTTTTTGGGGTGGTCAAAGGTGCATGTCCCACCTGTTTTACCAGATATACCATGCCTGCAGATACCCAAGGCATAGGATTTGCATAGACTGGAATTCTGTTTGCTAGGATTTATTGTAGCTGCGTTCCCCGCTGGTGTATTTTTTTCCGTTTCCCCCCTATCTATCACCCCTGTATGGACATCAGTGCTTCTACCAGGTTTTGCTGGTAATGTGTCAACACTATTACCTGAGGTATCATCCCCTTTTGTTCCATCTCCAGCAGTATAGCTACTTTGTACCTCTGTGAGTTGAATATCGTTGTCTTTACTTGTTTCATCACCAGGGCCAATATCTTCTTTTGGTTCACTGTCCTCCAGGACAACACTAGCACCCTCAGGAGCACTGTCCTCCAGGACAACACTAGCACCCTCAGGAGCACTGTCCTCCAGGACAACACTAGCACCCTCAGGAGCACTGTCCTCCAGGACAACACTAGCACCCTTAGGAGCACTGTCCTCCAGGACACCACTAGCACCCTCAGGAGCACTGTCCTCCAGGACAACACTAGCACCCTCAGGAGCACTGTCGTCCAAGACAGCCCCGTCCAACCCACCCATCTTATTTTCCCAGCTGTCATACCAGGCTGACATGTCTTCCAAGAAGGATCTTTTATTGGTGTTATTGCCTTTTAATATATATATATATATATATATATATATATATATATATATATATATATATATGTGTGTGTGTGTGTGTGTGTGTGTGTGTGTGTGTGAGTGTGTGTGTGTGTGTGTGTGTGTGTGTGTGTGTGTGTGTGTGTGTATGTAATTTCCTCATTCAAGTGTATCTCGTTTGGGCAGACCCCAAAACATCTCTCTGAGTTTATGTCAAGTGTGGTCACTGGTTGAAAATCCCTGCATACACCATGGGACCATTGACCACAGAGACTGCAAGCAATCCAGGCCTGTGTTCGTCCATTACCCTTTCTACAGACTACACAGATCTTCATGGTGGTGGTCATCTTACAACACTTGACAACTCTCCCAGCTAGCTAGTCTATAATTTCTCGAAGTATTTAGTTGTCTTTAACAGTTCTTCTGATTTGGCTGACGAGGATAGGCTTATTATATAAAAGATTTTATATGTATATATATATATATATATATATATATATATATATATATATATATATATATATATATATATATATATATATATATTATATATATATATATACATATACCCGTATACATACACATACATACATACATATATGAATATGTACACTGGTACATATACTGTGGTTTGATATGAGACAGTCTTACTGCTGCTAGCAGTAACTGTTTGGGTGTTTGGTTGTGAATCCGGTCAGGGGACACCTAATTTTTTTTTTTTTCAATCCGGTTGGGTGTTTAGGCGCCTAGAAAACTCTGTCATGGGTTCATGAATCCGGACGAATCCGGTCAGTGGAACACTTATCATTGAACGAATCCGGTCGGTGATTTGGACTCGCTCGTGAAAAGGACTGCTGGAATATTATTTAACAGAGTAATATGTGTTCGGTTTGATACAAAAGGTATAACTTGCGTGTTGGAGAAACCGGCGACTTCTGGCAGCTCCAACTATGGCGAACGGTCGGTGGCCTCTGGTACCCTTTTTTCATCCTAGAGTATACCTGGGGAGAGTTTCAGGGGTCAACGCCCCCACGGCTCGGTCTGTGTATAAATATACCTAGTTCGACGAATCTTATTGTAGCCAGCTGGCCCAGTGGCTTACGCACCGGCCTCGAGTTTTACGACTCAATCGCCGTGAGTTCAAGCCCCACCCATACTGTAGTTTGTTAGTATTCGTATTATTACGATTTTCTGAGTCACTTTCATTTACTCCTTCACCTCTCCCCAACACCGCAGTGTTTAGCTCCTTTACACACCATCTATAAATATGTAGAATATAGTGACATCACACATGCTTGACTAGTGCTTTCTTGTACTGAAAAAAATCCTCCTTCCTGCAACATACTATAACTCGAGCCTCACTATCCACTTAAAAGCTCTTTTAATGCTATTAGAAACTTGCCACCTCTTCCATACATTTGCAACAGCTGCCACATTTTATTATTCATTCTATCATATGCCTTTCTTAAATCTACAAATAGAAGAAACCCGTTGTAATTCTTCCTTGTTCCTCTACAGTCCTGTTTTTTGGCTTTTCTCATAAACTTTCCCTGGTATATTCAAGAGTGTTATTCCCGTGAATTATTTCTCCTCTCTCCTTATCACAGCTCACTCAGATGATGAATCATTTTTCATTCTACTTCACGCAGTTTCCCCTCAGTCACCTCTGGTTCTTCATTACTCTTATCAAGTTTATTCCTCCTTGTCCAGTGCAAGAAATCACTGCCTTCCTTTTATCGTCAACGTTTAACAATTCCTCTCTTCTACTCATTGTAACTCATCTAATGACCATGAGAACTGTTAATGCCTTATTAGTCTTAAGTTAATTTTAAGTTTGCCCGAAATGATCTGCATACTAAAATGCCTTTGGCATGTACACCCTACTATTATATTCCTTTGTACAACCATGTATCATGTCAAAATAAAATTATTATTATTATCGTCTTTCCAGCACTCAGTACCAGTATATTGTTTAGCTTACTTGTCTTTCATTAACTTCTTGTACCGCCCTCCAACTTTTTTACTTCATTCATATTAGCTTTTCTCTTTCCTGCTGACAACATTCTCCTTATATTCACTCGCCTCGTAGTCTTAGTGTAGCTACAACATTCTCCTAACATTCACTCGCCTCGTAGTCTTAGTGTAGCTACAACATTCTCCTAACATTCACTCGCCTCGTAGTCTTAGTGTAGCTACAATATTCTCCTTACATTCACTCGCCTCGTAGTCTTAGTGTAGCTACAACATTCTCCTAACATTCACTCGCCTCGTAGTCTTAGTGTAGCTGCTCCTCAATAATGAGACACATCAGTCGCTCCTCTACAACCATGCACATCCACCAGTCTACCAAACAATCTAGTTTCTGCGGAGGATTCGCTGCCCAGCCTTTGCGGAGTTCGGGTGTGCTTGTTTTTGGTCCCTAGCGGTGGAGTTGAGAACTGGTGGTTTTCATCAACATGGTGGAGCGCTACAGACGACGTGTCAATACTGTCTGTATTGAAGTGTTGCAGGGCGCGATTTAACCAAGCAATGCAGATGTTCTCCTCCCATTTGTTTTGAGGGATTCTTTAGGGATAGTCAATGAAGAATTATTTGGAATATCTCTCAACGGTTCGTCGAGGATTTTTGTCAAGTTTGCAGTGGCCAGCGCATATGAGTGAGTGGTTGAAACGTATCAGGAGAAGAGGATTGTCGTTAACACGGGATTAGAGGTACGGCTTCGAGATGTGTCCCGGTACTACACTTATATATTGATTCGAAATGTGCCATTCGAAGCGTTGGATGTTGATGTACGAAACATCTTCAGTCAGTTTGGTGACGTCCATGCAGCCACAGTGGGCCGGTGGGCACAGGGGACTTATGCCGGGCTGCCAGAAGGTTCATTTTCTTTGAAAATGACGCTCAAACGTCAGATACCTTCTTACGTCATGATAGATAAGTTCCGGCAACGAGTCTATGTGACTTACGCAGGCTAAGTTCGAACGTGTCGCCTGTGTGGATTACCTGGACATGTGGCGGTGGCATGTGATCATCGGATGGGCCATCAGAGACATGGCGCTGCTGATTGTATGATGAAGGATGACGTGGTGGTCGTGGATGCTATGGATGAGTCGCCACGAGAGAATATGAGCGTGGTGCCAAGTGGACAATGGAGTGACATTGTTGATAAGGAGGATGAGCGCGTACTAACGTTGTCACAGGTGGCCCAGGATGGCGAGACAGCGGAGACGGAGGTAGTGGCTCTGCCGGAAGGTTTGAACTTGGTTTTGTCTGAGCCACTTTTGGAGGATTTTCCACTGTTGTTGGACAGTCCTGTGTGTGATGGCACACAGCATGGTGTGGTGGACTCAGGATCAGATGTGAGGAGGGACGAGGGTGAGACGAGTGTAATGGGCGTCTCAGAAAGTGGGCCTTGCCTTCAGGTCCATGAGGTTGGTGTAGAAGTGCACAGGGGAGAGGATTGTGAGGCTATGGAGGCTACAGGGGACTCCAGGAAAAGGCCTAGTGGTCTAGTTGAGGACGATGTCCTAGCACCTGGGCAACAGGTGTGCAAGAAGGCCTGGGTGGAGGTGGCAAAAGAAGGACGGGGGAGTGTCAAGGGTAGAGAGGGAGGGAGGGACAGGAAAGCAGACAGGCAAGTACTGGGAGTGTCAGTAGAGGAAGAGAGCATTAGTAAGGGAAAGTCGGTAGTGACGAGGAAGTTGAAAAGTAGAGGAAAGCCCCCTACGTTCTTTTCAGGTGTTTAACGATGAATGTAAATGGCCTCTGAGCGGAGGTCAAACGTAAATGGGTAGAGGTGAGGTTAAGACGTTTAAATGTGGATGTGTGTATATTGCAAGAGCATAATTATAGGTTGGGGAGAGATTTGACGTTAAGTGGGTTTACAGTTTATGTGGGTAGTGCGGGTAGTTTCAAGGGAGGGGTGGCTATAGGAATACGTGTGACTAGTCCCTTTCGATTGTTGGCATGGGAAGAAGAGGGGGGGGGATTTTGGTAAGGGTTTAGGGTTTATGGGGGAATGTCAGAGTGTGTATAGTGGGAGTTTATATGCCGGCTATAAGTTGTAGAAGAACTAAGGAAGAGTTTGTGAGAGAGGAGTTGTGACTATTATCGCAGGGGATTGGAATTGTGTGATTAGGAAAAGGGATGTGGAACCGAGAGGGGCAGGGTGTGAGTTGGGTGTTTTGCGTTATGTTTTGGGTGCGGCAGGGGTCAGAGATGTGGTAGGGGGCGGTGGGTGGCATATAGAACATACGTTCATACGTAGGGGGTATGCTGCAAGACTTGATCGCGTGTATGTGTCGAGGGATGTTATAGTGGAGGGATTGGATTGCGTTGATGTTGGATTTTTCGATCACAGGGGTGTGTTGGCAGTGTTGGGATGGGAGGGAGCTGTTAGAACGTATGCTAGTTATTGGAAGCTTAACGTGGGTTTATTGCAGGGGGAACTGTGTAGGAGGAGTTTTGAGGAGTGGTGGGAGGGGATGTGGAATGATGGGAAGTACTGGGAAGATGTGGTGGGCAGTTGCGGGATTGTTATGTGGGGGGGGGGCGGGTTACTTGCTGGAGAACATAGAGGTTTTGAGGCGCCAGTTGAAGGATATACAGAATGAGAGATTCCAGGCTATCAGAGTGAGGGCAGGTATTGAGGATGTGCTGTGGGGGGACAAACCGTCTTTGACTGTCTTGCGTGGTTTTCGAAAGAGGAGGCAGGGTATGATGATGACATCATTGAAGGTGCTCGAGGAGTTGGGTGGGTATACAGAGGGACAGGTACTGCGGTCGACAGAGGGTATGAGCGGGTTTGTGGATGTTTGGTTTTGGCGATATCTAGACCTGAGGTTGGAGGAGGTGGAGGCGAAAGAGGAAGTTTTGGAGGGTATACAGGTAGGGATTAGTGAGGAGGAGAGGAAAGGTATGGAGGGTAGTATAACTGAGGAGGAAGTGTGGTTCGCGGTAAAGGGGATGCAGATGGGTAAAGCGCCGGGAGTCGATGGCTTACCTAGTGATTTTTATGTTCAACATTGGGGAGTGCTGAAGGAATGTTTGACAAAAGTTTTCAATCGTTTGAAGGAAGTATCCAGCACACTGGAGTTGTGGTTTTAGTGCATAAGGGAAAATTGGTGGAAACGATTAGGGATTACAGAGCTATTTCACTTTTATGTGCGGATTACAAAATCTTTGCAAGGATTTTGGGTAATAGGGTTAAAAAGGTTTTGGATTCTATCATAGAGCGTGGTCAGTATGGGATACCAGGGAGGTGTATGGGGAATGGGCATGGTAGGATTAGGGCATTCATTGAGGGTCGAGAGGGGGGTGGGGTCTTAGGGCTTGATTGGGAAACGGCTTATGACAGTGTGGATAGGAATATGTTATTTGACATTCTTCGCAAGCGGGGTTTTGGGAATGAAGTAGTGGGTTGGGTTCAAACGTTGTATGAGGGGGCTTTTTGTGTGGGTTCAAGTGAATGGAAGGGTGGGAAACGTGGTGGACATGAAGCGGGGTTTGCGGCAGGGGTGCCCTTTGTCGCAAATTCTGTTTACATGCTTACAGGACCCTTTTTATAGGTTAGTATCGAAGGGAGTAGGGGAGGAGGGTCAGGTACCTGGTTGTGCATCAGGAATAGTGGGTTATGTTGATGACACAACAATTCTCGTAGGTGGGTGGGAGGGGTTAGATGCTATAGGGAGGATTATAAGTGTTTTTGGGGCAGCTACGGGGATGAGGATTAACAGGGTAAAATCTAAATTGTTAGAGGTGGGGATGTGGGTGGGCGGGGACTTGGGGAAGAGGTATGGTTGGCATGTTGTTGAGTGCTTGAAAATTTGTGGGATAATTTATTGTAATGATGCGAGTAGGGTGAGGGATGAAAATTATTCTAAGGTGGTAACGGCGACAATAGCGTGAATGAGTGGATGGAGACTGGGAGATGTGATGTTAATGCAGAGGGTTATGGTAGTGAATGTTTTACTGTATAGTAAATTGTGGCATGTGGCAAGGGTTATACCCACTCATGGAAAGAGATGTTGAATTATTACAGCGGAGAGTGTTGCGGTATATATGGGGTTTTGGTAGACATTGGCTCAATAAGAAGGTTGTCATGATGCCAGTTAGTAAGGGAGGTTTGGGGTTGATACCCTTACATAGGAGGCTTATAGGGATATATGTAAAGCAGAGATATGTGGAGGAGGGAGGGGTGGGGGTAAGCGGGTGGGAGTGGTCATGCGTGAGGTACGGAGGTGGTGGAGTGGACATGATCTGAGTTTATGTGAGGCAATGTTGAGGTTTTACTAGTCGTCAGAGAGCCAAGGGGTTTTCGGGTGGGGGTTTGGACAAGCTTGGGGAGGGGTATAGTGCAAAGGGTAGCAGAGTACCCAAAGTATAATTGGCGGGCGACTTGGGTGGGTTTTCCCGGAAGTTGAGGCTGAGGGCGAGGGTTAGGAGACGGTTTTCGATTCCTACATGGAATCTTGGCTTCTAAGCGCAATTGTTTTTAATGGGTTTAGTGAGTGAGGTACTTGTTTGAGATGTGGGTTTTTGGATACGTCGTACCATGCAGTGTATTTTTGTGAAGATTTAGGCGGGGTACTGGAATGGTTTGGATGGATTCTTAGAAGTGTGGGTGGGGGTGGGCTTTCGATGTTAGGGGCTTTAAGCCTGGATGTTGGTGGTTTTGGGGAAAATGTACGTAGAGGGTTAATGTACCTGGTGGTTGATTTCATATGTGTCGTGGGGTATGCGCGAGGTAGTGGGTGGGAGGCGGGTTCGTGCCTTGGCGGCACATTTTTACAGGACGAAATGTAGGAATCAGGGTTTGTATGGGAGAACTTGGGTTGAGGCTTTCTCTGAGGGTTATAGAACGATGACGTTGGTGTCCCTTATAGAGTTTTGGGGATGACGTAGGAGCCAATCGAGGGGGACTGGTCGAGTGGGGGAGGGGAGGTTGGGCATGTCGGGAAGGGGTTGACTAGGTTATAGTTTGGTTGATTGATGTGTGGTTGGTTAGGCGTGGGTATACAGGGTTGAAGCTAGGATGGGTTGGGTCGGGGTGGTATCGTGGGTGTCCGGGTTTTGGACGTTTCAGGGGTTTTATGGGGTTGTAGGTAATTTTTCAGGTGCGTGTTGACTCAGACTTGGAGTGATGTTGGTTTGGGGGAGGGGGGTGGTCATAGGGGTCATGGACGCATGGGGTTTTCCTCTAGGATGTAGTAGTGTAATATTCTAAAGATCAAGTAGTAGGGTTTGTCGGTGGTGATGTGCTGGCAACTTGCATTTATGTGGCAGGTTTGAGGTTAGGAGGTATTAGGTGTTAGACAACCGACAGTGTGCAGGTGTGCTTGGGTGCAGTTGGCCCAGGTATCTGTGGCAATTCATGTAGGATTAAGTTGATGTTTTGCTATGTTTTTCTTAGGTTTAACGTTTTTAGTACTGTATTCTGTATGTGTTTACTATCTTTTGTTTGAATTTACATTCTGTGCAGCTTCTGCATATTTATGTGTTTTTTTCTAGAGTGTTTGAATATGTATGCAACACAAATGTGTTTTGTGTGGACTTATTCTCCGGTGTGGGAGTGTGACGTTGTGTTGTAAACAGTGTTGTCTACGGTAGTGATGGCTTTATGTTAATGTATTTCTTATTTAAGATGATGTTGTGGTGTGACCCTTGTTACGGGGGTCAGTTGTATTTATGTGTTATTGTGCAACAACTGTTTTATAGGCAGAAAGTTTAAGGTTTTATGTTATTTCATGCCTTTGTACTGCGTTTTGTGGTAGGGAAGAAGTAGGATATGTAACCAAAGGTTTAATTTTACGGTGTTTTTGAGAGAGTGTATGTACAGTTTCATTGACAGTGTGTTATGTTCTTGTATAGAAAATTTAGCTAGGATAGGTAGTAGGATGGACTTTTTTTGTTTTTTATGTGCTTTTGGCACGGGTTCTTATTATAGTATATATTGACAGATGTGTTTATTTCTGTTCTGTTTGCTTGTTTTTGTTTATATGAGCCTGATTTATTCTTGGCTTTTATTGGATTTTATGTATATATGTGTTTAAATAGAAAAACGTTTCTGCAGGGTGCTCTCAGACTGTGAACAGCTCGCATAGTTTCTGGGTGCCTCCAGTACTGTGAGACAGCTCATAGTTTCTGCAGTGCCTCAGTACTGTGAACAGCTGCATAGTTTCTGGAGGTGCCTCAGTACTGTGCACAGCTCATAGTTTCTGTGGTGCCTCCAGTACTGTGAACAGCTCGCATAGTTTCTGTGGTGCCTCCAGTACTGTGAACAGCTCGCATAGTTTCTGCGGTGCCTCCAGTACTGTGAACAGCTCGCATAGTTTCTGAGGTGCCTCCAGTACTGTGAACAGCTCGCATAGTTTCTGCGGTGCCTCCAGTACTGTGAACAGCTCGCATAGTTTCTGCGGTGCCTCCAGTACTGTGCACAGCTCGCATAGTTTCTGTGGTGCCTCCAGTACTGTGAACAACTCCCATAGATTCTGCGGTACCTCCAGTACTGTGAACAGCTCGCATAGTTTCTGCGGTGCCTCCAATACTGTGAACAAGCTCCATAGTTTCTGCGGTACCTCCAGTACTGTGAACAGCTCAGTCTTAGTTTCTGCAGTTGCCTCCAGTACTGTGAACAGCTCGCATAGTTTCTGCGGTGCCTCCAGTACTGTGCACAGCTCGCATAGTTTCTGCGGTGCCTCCAGTACTGTGACAGATGAGCTTTGGTCGGCCAGTCACTCCTATTTACAGGAAAAATAATCAGGGCTATCTTCAGAATTTCTATATAGGAGGATCTTTATTATGTCAACCTGGTTGAAAGGGAAGGTTAGGGACTGCTTGTCTTGCAGCTGTATAAATTATATTTATATGGGGAACTTTGAGGGCTGATGAAGAATATGGGGGCTGATGAAGAATATGGGGGCTGATGAAGAATATGGGGGCTGATGAAGAATATGGGGGCTGATGAAGAATATGGGGGCTGATGAAGAATATGGGGCTGATGAAGAATATGGGGCTGATGAAGAATATGGGGCTGATGAAGAATATGGGGGCTGATGAAGAATATGGGGGCTGATGAAGAATATGGGGCTGATGAAGAATATGGGGGCTGATGAAGAATATGGGGGCTGATGAAGAATATGGGGGCTGATGAAGAATATGGGGCTGATGAAGAATATGGGGCTGATGAAGAATATGGGGGCTGATGAAGAATATGGGGCTGATGAAGAATATGGGGGCTGATGAAGAATATGGGGGCTGATGAAGAATATGGGGCTGATGAAGAATATGGGGGCTGATGAAGAATTTGGGGGCTGATGAAGAATATGGGGCTGATGAAGAATATGGGGGCTGATGAAGAATATGGGGCTGATGAAGAATATGGGGGCTTCAACCCCTTAACCAGCCTTGGCACCACCTCTAGAAACAGCAGCTAGGATGTTAGTATTAGCGTTAAACTCATAGTCCTAGAACGAGCAGTGTAATGCCAAGTAGTTAGGTAACTGAATGACGATAACCTGATGGATTATTATGGATTATTATATGTGAGCCGCAGTATCGAGAGGACATTTCATTGGCATGATAACGGTGCAAATTGTTTGCATAATTTCCTAAAGATAGAACATATAAATGAATAATATAATAAATGCATAATTTCCTAAAGATAGAACATATAAATGAATAATATAATAAATGCGTATTAAAATGTGATGCTATTAAGTGAAGGGGTGTGGAAGAGTCGGAGATGATGCCGGGAGATGCCATTTGTAATGTGTAAACACTGGTTGTCGTGGAAAATTCTGCAATATAATCAGACGTTCTCGAAGGCCAAATTGGGGGGTTTCGGCCTGAATTTGTAATTAAGAACCCATGGTAATGTCCCCTGCTGAAGAATTAGGACAGGAAATTTGTGGGACCTCAAGAATTACGTGTGGATGGCAGAAGATAAGGGAACATCACCCACAGGGAAGTACACCATTATTCCTTGCATTTAGATCTCTAGCTGGCCAGTGTAGGGGTCTAAGTGTTTACAGGCATTGTGGTGTGATAAAATCTACAGTAATTAAATGGTAAGTGTTAATACCAATTATATTTTGTGTACCCAGCAAGCCAAATCACAAACAGTCCACAACTTTAATTCACCAGAGTAGCTGGTTTAAATATTATAATTATTAATTTAATGTCAGGTCTAGCTTTTTGGGAGAATGGTAGAGAGTGGGCTTTGAGGGACTTACAGTTCAGCTACCTGCTGTGAGTAAGTCCCACTTACCTCACCCAATAATAATTCAGCTAATGCCCTGTAAGCCTCGTGCAGGTGATTTGCTCTCATAATAATAATAATAATAATAATAATAATAATAATAATAATAATAATAATAATAATAATAATAATAATAATAATAAAAATAATAATAATAATAATTTTCACAATAACCTTAGATTTCCAAAACTTTATGTAAAAACTACATACTATTAGCATAGGCTTTGTAGAGTGGTTTAAGTCTTACCTAGACAACAGGAAACAAATTGTTAAAATCAGTAATATAAAATCAGAAGTCTTTCCAATACCATAAAGAGTTCCACACGGAAGTACTTTAGGCCCGTTACTCTTCCTGTGTTTTGTTAATGATATGCACATTATTGTAAACTGCATTTTTTATATTTTACTGCTGATAATAGTGTTTTTTACGTGACAGGAAAAGACTACAATGATATAGTCGACGTATTATCATAGGACTGGAGTCGTGCAGACATTGGCGAATTAATAAACTGTTGATGCACCTGGGCAACATGCAAGTTGATGCACCTGGGTAACATACAAGTTGATGCTCCTGGGCAACATACAAGTTGATGCTCCTGGGCAACATAGCAAGTTGATGCTCCTGGGTAACATACAAGTTGATGCACCTGGGCAACATACAAGTTGATGCACCTGGGCAACATACAAGTTGATGCTCCTGGGTAACATACAAGTTGATGCTCCTGGGCAACATACAAGTTGATGCTCCTGGGTAACATACAAGTTGATGCACCTGGGCAACATACAAGTTGATGCTCCTGGGTAACATACAAGTTGATGCTCCTGGGCAACATGCAAGTTGATGCACCTGGGCAACATACAAGTTGATGCTCCTGGGTAACATACAAGTTGATGCTCCTGGGCAACATACAAGTTGATGCACCTGGGCAACATACAAGTTGATGCACCTGGGCAACATACAAGTTGATGCTCCTGGGTAACATACAAGTTGATGCTCTTGGGCAACATACAAGTTTATGCTCCTGGGTAACATAAAGTTGATGCTCCTGGGCAACATACAAGTTGTCACCTGGGCAACATACAAGTTGATGCTCCTGGGTAACATACAAGTTGATGCTCTTGGGCAACATACAAGTTGATGCACCTAGTCAACATACAAGTTGATGCTCCTGGGTAACATACAAGTTGATGCTCCTGGGCAACATACAAGTTGATGCACCTAGTCAACATACAAGTTGATGCTCCTGGGTAACATAAAAAGTTGATGCTCCTGGGAACATACAAGTTGATGCACTGGGTAACAACAAGTTGATGCTACTAGTCAACATACAAGTTGATGCCTGGGTAACATACAAGTTGATGCCTGGGCAACATGAAACAAAGTTGATGCACCTGGGTAACATACAAGTTGATGCTCTGGGCAACATACAAGTTGATGCCCTGGGAACGATACAAGTTGATGCACCTGGGCAACATACAAGTTGATGTATGGGCAACATACAGTTGATGCACCTGGGAACATCAAGTTGATGCACCTGGGTAACATACAAGTTGATGCTCCTGGGAACATACAAGTTGATGCTCTGGGAACATACAAGTTGATGCCTGGGAACATACAAGTTGATGCACCTGGGAACATACAAGTTGATGCCTGGGTAACATACAAGTTGATGCCCTGGGTAACATACAAGTTGATGCACCTGGGCAACATACAAGTTGATGCACCTGGGTAACATACAAGTTGATGCTCCTGGGCAACATACAAGTTGATGCTCCTGGGCAACATACAAGTTGATGCACCTGGGTAACATACAAGTTGATGCACCTGGTCAACATACAAGTTGATGCCCTGGCAACATACAAGTTGATGCCCTGGGTAACATACAAGTTGATGCTCCTGGTCAACATACAAGTTGATGCTCCTGGTAACATACAAGTTGATGCCCTGGGCAACATACAAGTTGATGCACCTGGTAACATACAAGTTGATGCTCCTGGGCAACATACAAGTTGATGCACCTGGGTAACATACAAGTTGATGCACCTGGGTAACATACAAGTTGATGCTCCTGGGTCAACATACAAGTTGATGCCCTGGGTCAACATACAAGTTGATGCACCTGGGTAACATACAAGTTGATGCACCTGCAACATACAAGTTGATGTCCTGGCAACATACAAGTTGATGCACCTGGGAACATACAAGTTGATGCCCTGGGTAACATACAAGATTGATGCCCTGGGTAACATACAAGTTGATGCACCTGGGCAACATACAAGTTGATGCACCTGGGTAACATACAAGTTGATGCTCCTGGGCAACATACAAGTTGATGCTGTAACAAGTTGTGCTCCGGGAACATACAAGTTGATGCTCCTGGGCAACATACAAGTTGATGCCTGGGCAATACAAACCTGAACATACAAGTTGATGCTCCTGGGTAACTACAAGTTGATGCTCCTGGGTAACATACAAGTTGATGCACCTGGGTAACATACAAGTTGATGCACCTGGGCAACATACAAGTTGATGCACCTGGGTAACATACAAGTTGATGCTCCTGGGCAACATACAAGTTGATGTACCTGGGCAACATACAAGTTGATGCACCTGGGCAACATACAAGTTGATGCACCTGGGCAACATACAAGTTGATGCACCTGGGCAACATACAAGTTGATGCACCTGGGCAACATACAAGTTGATGCACCTGGGCAACATACAAGTTGATGCTCCATCGGAGCAACATACAAGTTGATGCACCTGGGCAACATACAAGTTGATGCACCTGGGCAACATACAAGTTGATGTACCTGGGCAACATACAAGTTGATGACCTGGGCAACATACAAGTTGA
Organism: Cherax destructor; assembly: GCA_009830355.1. Classification (NCBI taxonomy): domain Eukaryota; kingdom Metazoa; phylum Arthropoda; class Malacostraca; order Decapoda; family Parastacidae; genus Cherax; species Cherax destructor. The sequence continues at coordinate 1,998 of WNWK01011125.1, read as the reverse complement.
TGTACCTGGGCAACATACAAGTTGATGTACCTGGGCAACATACAAGTTGATGCACCTGGGCAACATACAAGTTGATGCACCTGGGCAACATACAAGTTGATGCACCTGGGCAACATACAAGTTGATGCACCTGGGCAACATACAAGTTGATGCACCTGGGCAACATACAAGTTGATGCACCTGGGCAACTACAAGTTGATGCTCCTGGGCAACATACAAGTTGATGCCCTGGGCAACATACAAGTTGATGCACCTGGGCAACATACAAGTTGATGCTCCTGGGCAACATACAAGTTGATGCTCCTGGGAACATACAAGTTGATGCACCTGGGCAACATACAAGTTGATGTACCTGGGTCAACATACAAGTTGATGCTCCTGGGTAACATACAAGTTGATGCTCCTGGGTAACATACAAGTTGATGCACCTGGGTAACATACAAGTTGATGCACCTGGGCAACATACAAGTTGATGCACCTGGGCAACATACAAGTTGATGCTACCTGGGCAACATACAAGTTGATGCTCCTGGATAACATACAAGTTGATGCTCCTGGGTCAACATACAAGTTGATGCCCTGGGCAACATACAAGTTGATGCTCCTGGGCAACATACAAGTTGATGCATCCTGGGTAACATACAGTTGATGCTCCTGGGAACATACAAGTTGATGCTCCTGGGCAACATACAAGTTGATGCACCTGGGCAACATACAAGTTGATGCTCCTGGGTCAACATACAAGTTGATGCTCCTGGGCAACATACAAGTTGATGCACCTGGGTAACATACAAGTTGATGCTACCTGGGCAACATACAAGTTGATGCTCCTGGGCAACATACAAAAGTTGATGCTCCTGGGTAACATACAAGTTGATGCTCCTGGGTAACATACAAGTTGATGCTCCTGGGCAACATACAAGTTGATGCCCTGGGCAACATACAAGTTGATGCACCTGGGCAACATACAATCTCTTTTACTTGTAAAACAATAAAAACCTGAAGAAAAATAAATTATGTTTAAAGTAATGATACAGGAATGATTACAGTATGACCATGAAATATTTGGAATTCCTTTAATAAATGCCTGTCAGTTAAGTTGATAGTTCACAATGTAATGAAATAAGTTGAATGCCTAAGTTAAGTTCCTTTATAGAGAGGCACGTACATTGTTTACCAGCATCAAGCACGCTAGGCTTTATCTCAGCTCTAATACACTGCCAAATGTTTAATCTGTTCTCTATGGTACTCTTCCCTAACAAGATACTAAAAAATATTACAAGTCATCAATATAAAATGAGACGTCATCATGGACGGGGTTTCCCAGGGAACTACCAGGATACACTGCAGAAACTGGACTTGCCAAAACTGGAAGATAGGGAAAAAAACACGCTGAAACTGACCTATTGATACAAATCGCTAACAAAATTTGTCCAGAATATTCTGCCACAAACTTTATTAAGGCTAAGAACCGAAACAAATTTATTTCTAGAGGAAGCGAAAACACGATTATAATTTTGAATGCCTGCACTAGGTACTCAGTGCCTGCACTAGGTACTCAAGTGCCTGCACTAGGTACTCAGGTGCCTGCACTAGGTACTCAGGTGCCTGCACTAGGTACTCAGGGCTGAAACATATGTTATATTCCTAGGTTACTTAATTCAGCCCAGTCTTGGTAAAAATTAATTAAAAGTACAGCTAAAAAATATTCATGAAAGAAGCTTTTGAAAGGAAAAAATTATTTTATGAATTGTTAACAACCTCACACGTAATATTTCTCTCTCGATTATGTTGCTTGTCTCTTGTTAATAGTATTATGTTGCTTGTCTCTTGTTAATAGTATTATGTTGCTTGTCTCTTGTTAATATATTATGTTGCTTGTCTCTGTTAATAGTATTATGGGACTGTTGGTCTCTGTAATAATACAAGTTATTATTATCTATATGCCTCATGACATTGTATTTATGTTTTTATGTATATACATTATTACTTAAATAA
>WNWK01011124.1:52500-66246 GCA_009830355.1 Cherax destructor | reverse complement strand
CGTCCTGGTCCATGACTAGGCCTCCCGGTAGATCAGGCCTGATCAACGAGGCTGTTACTGCTGGCCGCACGTAGTCCAACATACGAACCACAGCCCGGCTGATCCAGCACTGACTTTAGATATCTGTCCAGCTCCCTCTTGAAGACAACCAGGGTCCTATTGGTAATTCCCTTTATGGCTGGTGGGAGGCTGTTGAACAGTCTTGGGCCCAGGACACTTACTGTGTTTTCTCTTAGTGTACCAGTGGCACCCCTACTTTTCACTGGGGGTATGTTACATCGTCTGCCAAATCTTTTGCTTTCAGATAATCTGACATTCTTGAGGAGCTCAGTGATTCTTCGCCTTCTCCTGTAGAGGGAGCATCTCTCTCTCTCCAGTTTACTTCTTCTCTTCTTTTTTCTTGGGGGAAGTGTTTTTGGGTATGCCCAAATGAAACCGAACTGTGGAATAAAATCACATTGATATTAAAAGTTGGCAACATCAAATCGGCCTTCATACAAAACATGAGACAGCATTGTATAACAGTTGGGAAAGTAAAAAATCTGGGCCAGATGGTGCTATCGCCCCTGGTACAAATGTTGTCCTGGTAGACAATAACTGTAAGAATAGAGAAATAATTGATGGTGGCCTGAAGGGGGACAGGAGCTCTAGTGGGGAAACAGGTGTAGACAAGGACACACAAAAACCAATGTTACAAACTAGCAATACCACGGTAGATAGTAAACAAGGGGATGCCCCGGGAAATACTGAAGATAAATTACCAGAAACAACTGATGAAGGCTCCATTGTTAGCACTAGTGCCGAAGATAGAAATGAGACAGGAATACACGCAGTAGGGAATACAATAGGGAACACAGTCACAAAAAAACAAGGCAACCAGAAACCAGGCCTATGCAAATATTATGCACTTGGTATCTGCAGGCATGGAATATCTGGGAAAACAGATGGGACATGCAATTTCGACCACCCCAGAAAATGCCGTGCCCATATGACAACAGGAAAATGTAACCTCCCTTCCTGTAAGCTTTTCCACCCTGAAATGTGCCACTCATCAGTTCATTGCCAGGCACACCACCTAAAGGGTACAAGACGACACAGAACATCCAGACCATGGAAAAACCTGGGTAGCCACAGCCACTCCAGAGAGAGAGGTTTTTTATCGCCAGGAAGGGAAAAAAGCTGGCAGGAACTGACAGAAATCGTACACCAACTGCAATCATTTCTGGAGTGGAATCACAGTCAATGGCCTCCACTCCAGAACAACAGATATTAGTGCCAGGAAATAAAGACCCCCCCATACCACCAATACCACCAATCCAACAACATTCATCTTTGCAAATATACAGGGTCTAAAGCCAGCGACGAACAACAAAATACCTTACATTCGTGGACTGCTTACAGAGTCAAATGCAATGTTTGCGGCTTTCACAGAGACCCACATAAAGAATCACTTGGACAATGAAATATGGATCCCGGGCTACAACCTATACAGATGTGACAGAGTGAACAGGCAAAAGAGGATGGGGGGGGGGTGGCCTGTATATCACAGAGTCATTCATATGCTCAGAACTACTAAATGCCTCAAATGATGTAGTTGAAGTTTTAGCAGTAAAGATCGAGAATCAAAACCTGGTCATCGTGGTTGTATACAAGCCTCCGGAACTCTGTGTTCATCAAGAACTGCAAGAAGCCCTTATCACGTGCTTTTAACATCCAATGGAGAGGGAGCATGGACACTGGGGTCGTCCCGCAGTTACTAAAAACAACAGACATAGCCCCACTCCACAAAGGCTGCAATAATTCAATAGCAAAGAACTACAGACCAATAGCGCTAACGTCCCATATCATAACAATCTTTGAAAGGGTTCTAAGAAGCAAGATCGCCACTCATCTAGATACCCATCAATTACACAACCCAGGGCAGCATGGGTTTAGAGCAGGTTGCTCCTGTCTGTCCCAACTACTGGACCACTACGACAAGGTCCTGGATGCTCTAGAAGACAGAATGCAGATGTTATATACACAGACTTTGCAAAAGCCTTTGACAAGTGTGACCATGGTGTAATAGCACACAAAATGCGTGATAAAGGAATAACAGGAAAAGTTGGTAGATGGCTCTATAATTTCCTAACAAGTAGAACACAAAGAGTAGTAGTCAACAGAGTAAAGTCTGAGGCGGCTACGGTGAAAAGCTCTGTTTCACAAGGCACAGTACTCGCTCCCATCCTGTTCCTCATCCTCATATCGGACATAGACAGGGATATAAGCCACAGTGCTGTGTCTTCCTTTGCAGATGACACCCGAATCTGCATGACAGTGTCCCCTTTGACCCATGCATGTCAGGATAATTGATAGGGAACAGTGTAGTAAAGAAAGCTAATGCCAGACTGAAGTTCCTCTACAGACAAGCACAGTGTCTACCTACTGAGGCTCGCAGGACCCTATGTCTAGCCCTTATACAATGTCATATTGACTACGCTTGGTCTTCATGGTACTCTGCCTTGACAAAAAAAACTGAAAGATAAACTGCAAATCACCCAGAACAAAATGGTAAGATTCATCCTGGACCTGGGACCAAGAGAACATGTAGGCCAGGATGAATTACAACAATTAGATATGCTGAATATTGAAGACAGAGTAAAACAACTTAAGTTCTAATCAAGTTTATAAAATTGCTCACAAACAGTGTCCAGAATATCTTGCTGCCAATTTTGTCAAGGCTGGGAACCAAAGCAGTCATAGTACTAGGGGGAGAGAGCACAACTTTGTAGTTCCCACAGTCAGTGGCCAGGCTTCAAACACCTTTTATTGTACAGCAATAAAGGAATGGAACAGACTGCCTGCACATGTCAAAGCCAGTCATAGCATGAGCCAGTTCAAGAAGAGAACCAAAAGGTACCTAATGAATGTAGCGACAGAAAGGGAGGAGAATTATTTTTATTTTTTTTTAGATAACATACATGTACATGTAAATAACTCTTTTTACCTTATTCCTTTTAATTTTAGTATAATAACTAGTATCTACTAGTGTCTAATATTAAGGTATTACATGGACCCCAATGGAAATAAGTCACTCTGTCTGACTTTTTTGGGTTATCCTGGAGGGTTCTCTACACATATGCTGCTATGTATGATAATGTATGTAAATGTATTTGTGTATACCTGAATAAACTTACTTACACTGCAAGACTCCAAGCAGAAATAAACCAAATCTTTAAATGGGCTGCAGAAAACAATATGAAGTTCAATGATGAGAAATTTCAATTACTCCGATATGGAAAACGTGAGGAAATTAAAATCTCATCGGAGTACAAAACTAATTCCAACCACACAATAGAGCGAAAAACTAATGTCAAAGACCTGGGAGTGATCATGTCAGAGGATCTCACCTTCAAGGACCATAACACTGTAGCAATCGCATCTGCTAGAAAAATGACAGGATGGATAATGAGAACCTTCAAAACCAGGGATGCCAAGCCCATGTTGACACTTTTCAGGTCGCTTGTTCTATCTAGGCTGGAATATTGCTGCACACTAACTGCACCTTTCAAGGCGGGTGAAATTGCTGACCTAGAAAATGTGCAGAGAACCTTCACGGCACGCATAAGTGCGATAAACCACCTCAACTACTGGGAACACTGAAGTTCCTAAATCTGTACTCCCTAGAACGCAGGCGGGAGAGATACATTATTATATACACTTGGAAAATTTTCGAGGGATTAGTACCAAACTTGCACACGAGAGTCACTCCCTACGAAAGCAAAAGACTCGGCAGACGATGTAACATCCCCCCAATGAAAAGCAGGGGTGCCACTAGCACGTTGAGAGACAACACAATAAGTGTCAGGGGCCCAAGACTGTTCAACTGCCTCCCAGCATACATAAGGGGGATTACCAATAAACCCCTAACTGTCTTCAAGCAGGCACTGGACAGGCACCTAAAGTCGGTGCCTGACCAGCCAGGCTGTGGTTCGTACGTTGGACTGCATGGGGCCAGCAGTAACAGCCTGGTTGATCAGGCCCTGATCCAACATGAGGCCTGGGCACAGACCGGGCCGCAGGGGCGTTAACCCCTGGAATTCTCTCCAGGTAAACTCCAGGTACACACAGGAGCTATTACTCGACCCCTGCAACCACAACTAGGTGAGTACAGGAGCAAAATGGGAAAAGCCAAACTATAAAATGGGGGATTACACAGGTATGAGTAACTCCTTGCAGGAGGTTCAGTGGGACAGAGAATTGGTTGGAAAGTCGGTAAACGAAATGATGGAGTATGTAACAACAAAATGCAAGGAGGCAGAGGAAAGGTTTGTTCCCAAAGGCAACAGAAATAATGGGAAGAGCAGAACGAGCCCTTGGTTTACCCGAAGGTGTAGGGAGGCAAAAACTAAGTGCACTAGAGAATGTGAAAAAGTACAGAAGACAAAGAACCCAGGAAAATAAGGAGATTAGTCGAAGAGCCAGAAACGAGTATGCACAGATAAGGGAGGCCCAGCGACAGTACAAAAACAACATAGCATCGAAAGTCAAGTCTGACCCGAAACTGCTGTTTAGCCACATTAGGAGGAAGATAACAGTCAAAGACCAGGTGATCAGGCTGAGGAAAGAAGGTGGGGAACTCACAAGAAATGATCAAGAGGTATGTGAGGAGCTCAACACGAGATTTAAGGAAGACAGAACAGAGGGGGACACCAACAAGGAATATACCAACAAGTGTTGGATGACATACACACAACTGAGGCAGAGATGAAGAAAGCTGCTACGTGACCTTGATACCTCAAAGTCGATGGTACCGGACATCTCCCCGTGGGTCCTTAGAGAGGGAGCAGAGGCGCTGTGTGTGCCACTAACCACAATCTTCAACACATCACTCGAAACTGGGCAACTACCTGAGGTATGGAAGACAGCAAATGTAGTTCCCATTTTTAAGAAAGGAAACAGAAACGAGGCACTAAACTATAGACCAGTGTCACTGACGTGTATAGTATGCAAAGTCATGGAGAAGATTATCAGGAGGAGACTGGTAGAGCACCTGGAAGTTAGTTTAATATCTTTATTATGCACCCCATACCCATCCTGTGGGCGGTAGTCAAAAGATTACAGAGGTACATAATGGGTCCAGGGACTGGACCTCAAAGTTTTGATAGCTGAGCAAGTTACAAAGGTAATGAACTCACAAGTTACAAAGGTAATGAACTCACAAGTTACAAAGGTAATGAACTCACAAGTTACAAAGGTAATGAACTAACAAGTTACAAAGGTAATGAACTCACAAGTTACAAAGGTAATGAACTCACAAGTTACAAAGGTAATGAACTCACAAGTTACAAAGGTAATGAACTCACAAGTTACAAAGGTAATGAACTCACAAGTTACAAAGGTAATGAACTCACAAGTTACAAAGGTAATGAACTCACAAGTTACAAAGGTAATGAACTCACAAGTTACAAAGGTAATGAACTCACAAGTTACAAAGGTAATGAACTCACAAGTTACAAAGGTAATGAACTCACAAGTTACAAAGGTAATGAATCATGTAAGTAAATTTACTTACTTACGTTTATACATGGTTACAATCATGAACAAATTATAAAGTAATGAACAATTCACTAGTCTACACCCGGTCACAACTGTAATGAGTTCTTGGTGCAAATTTTAATTGTTGGGTCACACACACAGGAGCCAGGAGCTGAGTCTCGACCCCTGCAACCACAATTAGGTGAGTACAATTAGGTGAGTACACACACATACACACACACAAATGGTAACTAACTAACATACACATACACACACACATACACATACACATACACACACACATATACACACACACACACATACATACACACACGTTCGACACAGTTCCTCACAAGAGGTTAATGCAAAAGCTAGAGGATCAGGCACACGTAACAGGAAAGGCACTGCAATGGATCAGAGAATATCTGACAGGGAGGCAATAACGAGTCATGGTACGTGACGAGGTGTCAGAGTGGGCACCTGTGACGAGTGGGGTTCCACAAGGGTCAGTCCTAGGACCTGTACTGTTTTTGGTATATGTGAATGACATAACGAAAGGGATAGACTCAGAAGTGTCCCTGTTTGCAGATGATGTGAAGTTAATGAGAAGAATTAAATCAGTCGAGGATCAGGCAGGACTACAAAGAGACCTGGACAGACTACAAGCCTGGTCCAGTAACTGGCTCCTTGAATTTAACCCTGCCAAATGTAAAGTCATGAAGATCGGGGAAGGGCAAAGAAGACCGCAGACAGAGTATAGTCTAGGTGGCCAAAGACTGCAAACCTCACTCAAGGAAAAAGATCTTGGGGTGAGTATAATACCGAGCACATCTCCTGAGGCGCACATCAATCAGATAACTGCTGCAGCATACGGGCGCCTGGCAAACCTAAGAATAGCGTTCCAATACCTCGCTAAGGAATCATTCAAGACTCTGTACACCATATACGTCAGGCCCATACTGGAGTATGCAGCACCAGTTTGGAACCCACACCTGGTCAAGCACGTCAAGAAACTAGAGAAAGTGCAAAGGTTTGCAACAAGACTAGTCCCAGAGCTAAGGGGATTGTCCTACGAAGAAAGGTTAAGGGAAATCGGCCTGACGACACTAGAGGACAGGAGGGTTAGGGGAGACATGATAACGACATATAAAATACTGCGAGGAATAGATAAGGTGGACAAAGACAGGATGTTCCAGAGAGGGGACACAGAAACAAGGGGTCACAATTGGAAGTTGAAGACTCCTATGAGTCAAAGGGATGTTAGGAAGTATGTCTTCAGTCATAGAGTTGTCAGGAAGTGGAATAGCCTAGAAAGTGACGTAGTGGAGTCAGGAACCATACATAGTTTTAAGACGAGGTTTGATAAAGCTCATGGAGCAGGGAGAGAGAGGACCTAGTAGCAATCAGTGAAGAGGCGGGGGCCAGGAGCTATGAATCGACCCCAGCAACCACAAATAGGTGAGTACAACAGGCCCAGTTTTCATTCGACATGTGTCAGGACAAAATGGCAACGCAGGACTGAGTGATAGTCTGCACACAGCCCCTTTTGTTGGGTTATTAATGGTTTTAGGTGATTTGATGTAGTAGATTCCCAGGCACGAATACCATGGGTGAGGTATGGGTAGAGTAGAGAGTGATATAATGTATGCAGTGTTGTTTGGGATACATAGTAACGTATCTAGGAGAGGATTCTCATCGTTTTGGAGACTTTCTTGGCTACATGTTGGAAGTGGGTATGAAATTTGTCCTCAGTATCTCTTCCAATGGGAGAACCGTTGATAAATATGTTTAGTTAGATATATGTTTTATTTACAGGGAGCAAAGTCAGGGTATTTTTCCAGAATGGTCTGTAATATACCACTGTGGATAAAATACTTTGACATATCTTGAACATTTCTGAGTGAGTTGTCTCTGAATTCATTAATTTTATCGCACTCCAGTACATAATGACGCAGGGTGTGACAATAATCCAACTGGCAAAGTTTACATCTTGTTTGGTCTACATCTGGTGGTGGTGATTTAACCTGCCAAAGATACTTGTAACCCAGCCGGAGGCGGGCGGTAGTGACATCCAAGAGTCTGCTTATTTTGTTGGATGCACCATAGACATGTGGCTCCTCCTGCATGATAGAATGATGATAGATGGACTGACTGGTGTCAATCTCCCTGAGTCTTAAGTCAATAAAATTCAGTTGAGGTTCTTTTTGTATTATTGTTCTCAAACTGCTAACTGACAAGCCAAGATTGTAATCTATCCCCTCTTTGAAAGCATAAAACTTAGCCAATTTATCAGTTCTATCATGCATCTGAAGACCAATGTGAGATGGAATCCACAGCATGTGCACTCTGACTCTACTATCCACAATCCTACCATACCTGTGTCTGGCTTCTGACACGAGCATGCCACAATTTATACTTAATGAGTTGAGTGTGTATATACCTGGAGAGGATTTGGGGGTCAACGCCCCCGCAGCTCGGTCTGTGACCAGACCTTATGGTGGATCAGGGCCTGATCAACCAGGCTGTTACTGTTGGCCGCACGCAACCCGACGTACGAACCACAGCCCGGCTGGTCAGGTACTGACTTTAGGTGCTTGTCCAACGCCTTCTTGAAGACAGCCAGGTGTCTATTGGTAATCCCCCTTATGTATGCTGGGAGGCAGTTGAACAGTCTTGGGCCCCGGACACTTATTGTGTTGTCTCTTATCGTGCTAGTGGCACCCCTGCTTTTCATTGGGGAAATGTTGCATCGTCTGCCGAGTCTTTTGCTTTCATAGGAAGTGATTTTCGTGTGCAAGTTTGGTACTAATCCCTCTAGGATTTTCCAAGTGTATATAATAATGTATCTCTCCCGCATGCGTTCTAGGGAGTACAGGTTTAGGAACTTCAAGCGTTCCCAGTAATTGAGGTGTTTTATCGCAGTTATTTGTGCCGTCAGCAATTTCACCTGCCTTGAAAGGTGCAGTTAGTGTGCAGCAATATTCCAGCCTAGATAGAACAAGCGACCTGAAGAGTGTCATCATGGGCTTGGCATCCCTAATTTTGAAGGTTCTCATTATCCATCCTGTCATTTTTCTAGCAGATGCGATTGATACAATGGTATGGTCTTTGAAGGCGAGATCTTCTGACATGATCACTCCCAGGTCTTTTACATTAGTTTTTCTCTCTATTGTGTGGTTGGAATTTGTTTTATACTCCGATGTAGTTTTAATTTCCTCACGTTTTCCATATCTGAGTAATTGAAATTTCTCATCATTGAACTTCATATTGTTTTCTGCAGCCCATTTAAAGAATTGGTTTATGTCTGCTTGGAGTCTTGCAGTGTCTTCAATGGTGGACACTGTCATACAGATTCGGGTGTCATCTGCAAAGGAAGACACGGCACTGTGGCTTATATCCCTGTCGATGTCTGATATGAGGATGAGGAACAGGATGGGAGCAGTACTGTGCCTTGTGGAACAGAGCTTTTCACAGTAGCCGCCTCAGACTTTACTCTGTTGACTACTACTCTTTGTGTTCTATTTGTTAGGAAATTATAGATCCCTCTATATGTACATGTTCATGTATATGTATGTGTGCATGAATGTATGTATGCCACCACCACCACCATCACTACCATGTCACTCCACCACCACCACTATCACCACAATCAACACCACCACTACCATGACATTATCACCACTCCTACCACCATCATTTATTCATTTCTCAGACCACCTTCCGTCTCCTTTCAGCTCATCCTTCCCCCACCCCACCCCCCCTCTACCAGTCTAACCATCAGAAATAAGTGTGGGGGTGGTGAGTGCCGCGAGGTCACTGAGTGACACCCCGGCACTCACCTTTGAGATCCCATACCAGGTAACACCTCTCACCTCCATCATAACCTCTAGTGATGACTTGTTATCTTGATCTACTCAGAGTCTACATTCACCATTCTAGATTCAAGATTCACCATTCTAGATTCAAGATTCACCATTCTAGATTCAAGATTCACCATTCTGGATTCAAGATTACATTCTAGATTCAAGATTCACCATTCTAGATTCAAGATTCACCATTCTAGATTCAAGATTCACCATTCTAGATTCAAGATTCACCATTCTAGATTCAAGATTCACCATTCTAGATTCAAGATTCACCATTCTGGATTCAAGATTAAGCATTCTAGATTCAAGATTCACCATTCTAGATTCAAGATTCACCATTCTAGATTCAAGATTCACCATTCTAGATTCAAGATTCACCATTCTAGATTCAAGATTCACCATTCTAGATTCAAGATTCACCATTCTAGATTCAAGATTCACCATTCTAGATTCAAGATTCACCATTCTAGATTCAAGATTCACCATTCTAGATTCAAGATTCACCATTCTAGGATTCAAGATTACATTCTAGATTCAAGATTCACCATTCTAGATTCAAGATTCACCATTCTAGATTCAAGATTCACCATTCTAGATTCAAGATTCACCATTCTAGATTCAAGATTCACCATTCTAGATTCAAGATTCACCATTCTAGATTCAAGATTCACCATTCTAGATTCAAGATTAAGCATTCTAGATTCAAGATTCACCATTCTAGATTCAAGATTCACCATTCTAGATTCAAGATTCACCATTCTAGATTCAAGATTCACCATTCTAGATTCAAGATTCACCATTCTAGATTCAAGATTCACCATTCTGGATTCAAGATTAAGCATTCTAGATTCAAGATTCACCATTCTAGATTCAAGATTCACCATTCTACATTCAAGATTCACCATTCTACATTCAAGATTCACCATTCTAGATTCAAGCTTCACCATTCTAGATTCAAAATTCACCATTCTAGATTCAAGATCCACCATTCTAGATTCAATGATTCACTCATTCTGATTCAAGATTCACATTCTAGATTCAAGATTCACCATTCTAGATTCAAGATTCACCATTCTAGATTCAAGATTCACCATTCTAGATTCAAGATTCACCATTCTAGATTCAAGATTCACCATTCTAGATTCAAGATTCACCATTCTAGATAATGTTCAGATTCACCATTCTAGATTCAAATTCACCATTCTAGATTCAAATTCACCATTCTAGATTCAAGATTCACCATTCTAGATTCAAGATTCACCATTCTAGATTCAAGATTCACCATTCTAGATTCAAGATTCACCATTCTACATTCAAGATTCACCATTCTAGATACAATATTCACCATTCTAGATACAATATTCACCATTCTAGATTCAAGATTCACCATTCAAGATTCAAGATTCACCATTCTAGATTCAAGATTCACTATTCTAGATTCAAGATTCACCATTCTAGATTCAATATTCACCATTCTAGATTCAAAATTCACCATTCTAGATGCAGGATTCACCATTCTAGATTCAAGATTCACCATTCTAGATACAAGATTCACCATTCTAGATTCTAGATTCACCATTCTAGATACAACATTCACCATTCTAGATACAATATTCACCATTCTAGATTCTAGATTCACCATTCTAGATACAAGATTCACCATTCTAGATTCAAGATTCACCATTCTAGATACAAGATTCACCATTCTAGATTCAAGGTTCACCATTCTAGATTCAATATTCAGCATTCTAGACTCAGGATTCTAAACTTAGGATTCTAGATTCAGGATTCTAGACTCAGGATTCTAGACTCAGGATTCTAGATTTAAGATTCTAAACTCAGGATTCTAGATTTAAGATTCTAGACTCAGGATTCTAGATTCAGGATTCTAGACTCAGGATTCTAGACTCATAATTCTAGACTCAGGATTCTAGATTTAAGATTCTAGACTCAGGATTCTAGATTTAAGATTCTAGACTCAGGATTCTAGATTCAGGATTCTAGACTCAGGATTCAAGATTCTAGACTCATGATTCTAGTTTCAGTAGGTACCTGGGTGCTAGTCACCCTACACCTCTATCACTGTTCACCTAGCAGTAAGTAGGTACCTGGGTGTTAGTCACCTTATACCTGTATCACTGTTCACCTAACAGTAAGTAGGTACCTGGGTGTTAGTCACTTTACACATGTATTACTGTTCACCTAGCAGTAAGTAGGTACCTGGGTGTTAGTCACCTTACACCTGTGTCACTGTTCACCTAGCAGTAAGTAGGTACCTATGTGTTAGTCACTTTACACCTGTATTGCTGTTCACCTAGCAGTAAGTAGGTACCTGGGTGTTAGTGGACTGGTGTGGGTGGCATCCTGGGGGATGGTAGTATACCTAAGATAGAGCTGGGCTTTGAAATGAACTGAGGCAGGATATCAGCTGGTCTATCAGCTGGCTATCAGCTGGGCTATCAGGTGGGCTATCAGCTGGGCTATCAGCTGGATTATTAGCTGGACTATCAGCTCTTTGGCTATAAATTTATTTTGTGCAAAATAAAATAGATATATGTATTTTAAATTTTCTGTCCAAATGACCTAGCTGGCTATCATACCCTTGGAAAAAACTTAGTAATATTTCTTAGTCTGATACTACTAAAGTTATCTTAGGCCTATGAATTACGTCATGCCTACCTTTAATTCACACAAACAATGAATTTCGTAATGTTCACACTGACTTTTGGGACGTTATTGTAGTAAAGGATTTATATTCGGCATGTTAGGCAGACACGTATTTGTTTTGTTAATATCTTAAACTCGGCCTACAAGCAATAGACCTAAGCATTTCTTCCATCTGCTTCTCAGAATATGTGATGATATTTTTTAATTAATATTCTATTCACAAAGGTATGAGAAGCTCATAAATAGATGTAAATACTGGGTAAAGTGTATTGAGCTTTCCAGTTGTTTCTCAAGACTCAGCCAGCTGGAACAAGGTAGTTTTTGTGTGAGTGTTCTTTATTTGAGAAGGTGAGGGCCACACCCTCCTCCCTTCCTTCCTGTGTGTGTTGCGTGTATGTACTCAACTAATTGTGGTTGCAGGGGTTGAGTCATAGCTCCTGGCCCAGGCTCTTCACTGGTCGCCACTAGGTCCACTCTCTCCCTGCTCCATGAGCTTGGTCATACCTCTTCTTAAAGCTATGTGTGGTACATGCCTCCATGACAACTCTGTGGCCGAAGAAATACTTCCTAACATCCCTGTGACTCATCTGGGTCTTCAACTTCCAATTAATTGTGATCCCTTAGTACTGTGTCCCATCTCTGAAACATCCTGTCTGTCCATATTGTCGATTCCTCTCAGTATTTTATATGTCGTTATCATGTGTCCCATATCCCTCCTGTCCTCCACTGTTGTCAGGTCGAGTTGTCTTGACTTCTCCTCGTAGGACATGCTCCTTAGCTCCGGAACTAGTCTCGTTGCAAACCTTTGCACTTTCTCTAGTTTCCTGACGTGCTTGGCCAGGTGAGGGTTCCAAACTGGAGCTGCATACTCCAATATGGGCCTGACGTACAGGTGTATAGGGTTCTGAACGACTCCTTACTGAGATGTCGGAATGCTATTCTTAGGTTCGCAAGTCGCCCATATGCTGCAACAGCTATTTGGTTGATGTGCGCCTCAGACGATGTGCTCGGTATTATACTCACCCCAGGATCCTTTTCTTTGAGTGAGGTTTGCAGTCTTTGGCCCCCTCTAGCCTATACTCTGTCTGCGGTCTACTTTGTCCTTCCCCGATCTTAATGACTTTGCACTTGATGGGGCTGAACTCCAGGAGCCAGATGCTGGACTAGGCTTGCAGCCTGTCCAGATCCCTTTGTAGTTCTGCCTGGTCCTCATCTGACTGAATTCTTCACATCATCTGCAAACAGGGACACTTATGAGTCTATCACTTCCGTCATGTCATTCACATATACCAGAAACAACACCGGTCCTAGGACTGACCCCTGTGGAACCCTGTTCGTCACAGGCGCCCACTCTGACACCTCGTCACGTACCATGACTCGTTGTTGCCTCCCTGTCAGGTATTCTCTGATCCATTGCAGTGCTCTTCCTATTATACATGTCTGATCCTCTAGCTTTTGCACTAATCACTTGTGTGGAACTGTATCAAAAGGATTCTTGCAGTCCTGGAAAATGCAAGCTACCCATCCCTCTCTCTCTTGTCTTACTTCCATCACCTTGTCATAAAACTCCAGTAGGTTTGTGACACAGGATTTCCCTTCCCTGAAATCGTGCTGTTTGTCGTGTAATAAGCTTATTCTTTTCTAGGTGCTCCATCACTCTCCTCCTGATAATCTTCTCCATGACTTTGCATACTAT
>WNWK01011124.1:0-47500 GCA_009830355.1 Cherax destructor | reverse complement strand
ACAGGCCTGCTGCAGTGTTCCTCCTTTCTTATGTTCTTATGAGCTATGACTCGACCCCTGCAACCACAACTAGGTGAGTACTTGTGCATGATTCTTCATTTATTATGCATGGAGATGATTGATGCAATATTATTAGCATATTTTCTCTGCTCTGGAGTTGTACACAGAGAATATTTCCGCCTTTACCTATTATAGGGATATCTATTATTATTCCTATATTATGTATTGCATATTGTAATGTAATATTTTAATTCCAGATTTTTGTACTGCAACATACAGTGTTATGTGAGTGGAACAGTGTTATGTGAGTGGAACAGTGTTATGTGAGTGGAACAGTGTTATGTGAGTGGAACAGTCTTATGTCAGTGGAACAGTGTTATGTGAGTGGAACAGTGTTATGTGAGTGGAACAGTCTTATGTCAGTGGAACAGTGTTATGTGAATGGAACAGTGTTATGTGAGTGGAACAGTGTTATGTCAGTGGAACAGTGTTATGTCAGTGGAACAGTGTTATGTGAGTGGAACAGTGTTATGTCAGTGGAACAGTGTTATGTGAGTGGAACAGTGTTATGTCAGTGGAACAGTGTTATGTGAGTGGAACAGTGTTATGTCAGTGGAACAGTGTTATGTGAGTGGAACAGTGTTATGTCAGTGGAACAGTGTTATGTGAGTGGAACAGTGTTATGTTAGTGGAACAGTGTTATGTGAGTGGAACAGTGTTATGTGAGTGGAACAGTGTTATGTGAGTGAACAGTGTTATGTGAGTGGAACAGTGTTATGTCAGTGGAACAGTGTTATGTCAGTGGAACAGTGTTATGTGAGTGGAACAGTGTTATGTCAGTGGAACAGTGTTATGTCAGTGGAACAGTGTTATGTTAGTGGAACAGTGTTATGTGAGTGGAACAGTGTTATGTGAGTGGAACAGTGTTATGTGAGTGGAACAGTGTTATGTGAGTGGAACAGTGTTATGTGAGTGGAACAGTGTTATGTGAGTGGAACGGTGTTATGTGAGTGGAACAGTGTTATGTGAGTGGAACAGTGTTATATGAGTGGAACAGTGTTATGTGAGTGGTGGTAATGTTTGATGGTGTACATGAAGGACCTGCAGTGACAATCTTACTGCCTTAATCTGGTTATAACTGTTACAGAGTTAAATGTAACAGTTGTTATGTGATATGAGCAGCAGCTTGTTGGTTCCAAATTTGAAGTCGAAACTTAGCTACCACGTCAGGATTTTTTGTTATTGGAAAACATAGAATTTCAAGAATTTTGTTAATAAATCATGTTCCACCAAAATTTACAAAACAAGTAATATAATGAGTTATTAAGTACTCCTTCCTTATTTTGAAGTAATTGATAAATAATGCTTCAGAATATTAAGTAACATATTCTCACTGGAAATAAAAAAATATTTAAAAAATGTTCTGAGCGTTCGTGTTTACACTCATGACTAACAGTGTTGTCTCTGAAGAAATCAACAGTAGTCCGCCATCATAAGAGTCAGAGTGCACATGCTGTGGATTCCATCTCACATTGGTCTTCAGATGCATGATAGAACTGATAAATTGGCTAAGTTTTATGCTTTCAAAGAGGGATAGATTACAATCTTGGCTTGTCAGTTAGCAGTTTGAAACAATAGAAAAGAACTTCAACTGAATTTTATTGACTTAAGACTCAGGGAGTTTGACACCAGTCAGTCCATCTATCATCATTCTATCATGCAGGAGGAGCCACATGTCTATGGTGCATCCAACAAAATAAGCAGACTCTTGATGTCATACTGCCTCGCCTCCGGCTGTTAAAGTATCTTTGGCAGGTTAAATCACCACCACCAGATGTAGACCAAACAAGATGTAAACTTTGCGCAGTTGATTATTGTCACACCCTTGCGTCATTATGTACTGGAGTGCGATAAAATTAATGAATTCAGAGACTACTATTCAGAAATGTTCAAGATATGTCAAAGTATTTTATCCACAGTGGATATTACAGACCATTCTGGAAAAATATCCTGACTTTGCTCCCTGTAAAAAAGCTATTGAACGTGTTTGTGTGTGTGTGTGTGTATGTACAGTGTTATGTGTATGTGTGTATGTATATACATGTATGCTGTATGTGTATATGTTATGTGTGTGACCACAATTAAAATTTGCACCAATAACTCATTACAGTTGTGGTGGGTGTAGACTAATAGATTGCTCATTGCTTTATAATTTGTTCATGAGTGCAACATGAAGACTAGTAAATTTACTTACTGATTCATTACCTTGTAACTAGTGAATTAATTACCATTGTACCTTGTTCAGCTATCAAACTTTGGGGCCCAGTCTTGACCCTATATTATCTTGTAATCTGCAAATACCTTTGTAACTTGTCATGATTGACCATCTGAGTTCATTACCTTTGTAACTTGCTCATATCAAATTTTGAGGTCCAGTCCCTGACCCATTATGTACCTCTGTAATATTTTGACTACCGCCCCAGGATGGGTATGGGGTGCATAATAAAGATATCAAACTAAAAACTAACTCCGCCATCATGAGGGGATTAAACCAACAGTAGTCCACCATCATGAGGGGATTAAACCAACAGTAGTCCGCCATCATGAGGGGATTAAACCAACAGTAGTCCACCATCATGAGGGGATTAAACCAACAGTAGTCCGCCATCATGAGGGGATTAAACCAACAGTAGTCCACCATCATGAGGGGATTAAACCAACAGTAGTCCGCCATCATGAGGGGATTAAACCAACAGTAGTCCACCATCATGAGGGGATTAAACCAACAGTAGTCCGCCATCATGAGGGGATTAAACCAACAGTAGTCCACCATCATGAGGGGATTAAACCAACAGTAGTCCACCATCATGAGGGGATTAAACCAACATTAGTCCACCATCATGAGGGGATTAAACCAATAGTAGTCCACCATCATGAGGGGATTAAACCAACAGTAGTCCACTATCATGAGGTGATTAAACCAACAGTAGTCCACCATCATGAGGGGATTAAACCAACAGTAGTCCACCATCATGAGGGGATTAAACCAACAGTAGTCCACCATCATGAGGGGATTAAACCAACAGTAGTCCACCATCATAAGGGGATTAAACCAACAGTAGTCCGCCATCATGAAGGGGATTAAACCAACGGTAGTCCACCATCATGAGGGGATTAAACCAACAGTAGTCCACCATCATGAGGGGATTAAACCAACAGTAGTCCGCCATCGTGAAGGGGATTAAACCAACAGTAGTCCGTCATCATGAGGGGATTAAACCAACAGTAGTCCACCATCATGAGGGGATTAAACCAACAGTAGTCCACCATCATGAGGGGATTAAACCAACAGTAGTCCGTCATCATGAGGGGATTAAACCAACAGTAGTCCACCATCATGAGGGGATCAAAACGCCTCTGATATCGTACCTACATTGTGCTGATATCTTGATTTGATAAATGGTTTTAACAACAGACAAGTGTAAGATTGAGACACTTAAGCAATATGTAGGAATCTTTATTGAAGAAACGTTTCACACAGAGTGGCGAAACGTTGAAGTGTCTCAATCCTAACTTCTCGGGTTTCAAAACCATATATCACAACTGCCAGACACTGCTAATTAACCTAACCAGACACTGCAACATCATGGGATCTTGATACAAAGAATTCTTCAACACTTGTCCAACCTTTGGACGAAGACCTACTTACACTAGTGGATGGTACCACTGTGACCCCCTCCTCCTGCTTCCACTCACCTGACTACAGTACATAAGCCACTTCTCCCACCATATGCTGTACTTTCTACAAGATTGATGGACTGAACACATCGACTCCAGGCCGAGGGACTGATTACCTCAAACTCCTCCTCTCCTTACACCTTTCTACTTTGTATTGGACTGATGAAGCCACTGTGTGGGTTCATCATGTCTCAATGATATCCTTATGAAACTTTTCACCATATTCATCAGTAACAACACCAAGACTGGATGGAGAGGAGTCCAGGTGTGTGTGAAGAAAGTGTGTTTTCAGGGCCAAAAGACAGCTCAGTCATCCTTAAGCTTCTATCACGTTTTGCATTAACTCTGAATAATTGTCTGCTCTATACGAAATTATGGCACAAGAAATACTCGGGCTTTAAAGTTTTCTCTAAGTTAAAACTCCTCCAGGACCTTCACCATTCACAGCCTTTACAAAGTTGTTTCATCAGGCTCAACTTTATATGTAGAGGCGGAAGAAATATCTATTGAAAATACACCAGAGTGGCATATATTGTATGTTGAATTTTCCAGGACTAAGGTGTTTTATAGGCGGTCATACTTTGATGTTGTGGTGGCTACCATCCTCACTACACCTACACAACACAGGTGTTTTGTGTAGCCAACTTGGAGACCAATATATTTCCTTTGTGGTCGTTGTATTCTGTTAGTCAAATTCCCATTGACTCGTACGATTAACCCACAACATGAGTCACTGGCACAGCATGAGTCACTGGCACAACATGAGTCACTGGCACAGATGGCTTTTCACTGCCGTTATGAAGGAATACTGCTTTCAAACTGACCTTGCTGGGTCAGTGAATTGCTTTCATTCCTCAGAATGAAGTTGACAGCTCAGTGCCTTCATAAGATCATTCACATCTGCTCAGAAACACACACCGTTCTCCATTTGACAGAATGTTGCTAAACTACTACGTACAGTGTGCACGAAAATGAGATACTCTTTATCTCTCTGCTAAAAGTTGGACTCTTGTAAGAGCTATGTAAACAGTTCTGTCTTCTGCTTTGATAGGTCAAGGTCCCTAACAAAGGCATTTCACTCCTGAGGTTCCAAAGTCACAGATTCTGGGGGTTAGAGTGTTATCAGTTTCCTCACTACTGTCAGGTTCACTGTCACCACCAACAGATGGAACAGGTACAACAGTGTCCTCACTATGTGACACTGTCACCACCAACAGATGGAACAGGTACAACAGTGTCCTCACTATGTGACACAAGCTATAATGCTGACTCATAATCCGGATATGTTATCTTGTTTTTAGTTTTCTTGGAGAAACCAGCCACATTAACCACGCATAGATGACAGTCATCCAGGTGATTCTTCGCTTCTCGCCACATCAATCTCATACTAAACGAAAATAAGTCACTTTGACTTTTTTGGGGGATTGTCCTGGGTTCTCTATACACATGCTGCTGTGTATGATAATCTAGGTAACTGTATTTGTGTATACCTGATTAAACTGACTATTCAACCACTGTGTCAGTGTACAAACAGTACAGTATATGTGTTGAGTTCATATTTTATCTTCACCAATATCCTGCAACCGAAGCAGAGCTTGTCTGCTGTCGTAATATATACATACCAAACATAGCAAAACATGTCTGTAGTGTTCAGGCATCCTCGTCTGTAGTGTTCAGGCATCCTTGTCTGTAGTGTTCAGGCATCCTCGTCTGTAGTGTTCAGGCATCCTTGTCTGTAGTGTTCAGGCATCCTCGTCTGTAGTGTTCAGGCATCCTCGTCTGTAGTGTTCAGGCATCCTTGTCTGTAGTGTTCAGGCATCCTTGTCTGTAGTGTTCAGGCATCCTTGTCTGTAGTGTTCAGGCATCCTTGTCTGTAGTGTTCAGGCATCCTTGTCTGTAGTGTTCAGGCATCCTTGTCTGTAGTGTTCAGGCATCCTTGTCTGTAGTGTTCAGGCATCCTCGTCTGTAGTGTTCAGGCATCCTCGTCTGTAGTGTTCAGGCATCCTCGTCTGTAGTGTTCAGGCATCCTCGTCTGTAGTGTTCAGGCATCCTCGTCTGTAGTGTTCAGGCATCCTCGTCTGTAGTGTTCAGGCATCCTCGTCTGTAGTGTTAATGTGAAATACAAACTTCATATAACAGAGCAAAAGAAATCGACTGTAAACATGAATGTGTTTACGTGGCAGAGAAATGGTAAATAAACACAAATGTACACAAATGTAACAAATGTAACAGCGGTGTCCCGTGGCCTGGTGACAACAGCTCTCGCTTCACACGGCGAGTGTCTGGGTTCGCTTCCCAGCGAGGGTAGAAACATAGGGCTTGTTTCTTTACACTGGTTGTCTATGTTCACCCATCAGTAAAATGGGTACCTGGGTGTTAGTGGACTGGTGTGGGTCACCCGAAATGCTCAGCATAACAAGCGGCTTTCTATATAGTAGTATGTCATTGATGTCAACTAGGACTGTATACCTTGTACATGTACTTGTAGTAAATAGATATATTATTATTATTATTATTATTATAATCTTATGTAAATATGTGTGAAGACTGGGACGGCCAGAGCACAACTGTGGCTCTATTACTCCACCTGACCACCAAAATTCAAACTCTATTCCAACACGATACAATGTACATAGATGGGAGACATTTTTAGATGTACATGCAGAAACCCCCTTAGTATGCGGAGCATTTCGCTCAAACTTAAGCCTATCTTAAGACTAAAAAAAGGCAATTAGCTGATTCATGTATACAAAGTCTCAAGAGGTTTTAACAATAAACACTTTTATTGAGTTTAATTGTTTTAAGGTTACAGTTTTAACTATGATTTCTGGTAATGAGGTTTCTAACATGTCAGAAAATTTAATGGTTGTGAGGAATACAGATTATGAGAATGAGAAATATGTTGTTTCCCATACACTTGTGGCAGTGACAATATGACAATATATTTTTATCATATTTAGTTGTTAGTGGGCTATGTTAGTGAAAGTTAGTTAGTTTTATATCTTTATTATGCACCCCATAACTATGGTGTGGGCGGTAGTCAAAAGATTACAGAGGTACATAATGGGTCCAGGGACTGGACCTCAAAGTTATGATAGCTGAGCAAGTTACAAAGGTAATGAACTCACAAGTTACAAAGGTAATGAACTCACAAGTTACAAAGGTAATGAACTCACAAGTTACAAAGGTAATGAACTCACAAGTTACAAAGGTAATGAATCATGTAAAAAAATGGTGTTCTTTTTATGGTGGTTTTGAAGACGTTGGCTTATGGAGATTTCTGGAAGGGAGTTTCACATGTCTTGGTTCATAATGACGAGTATGACACATGTACAGCAGTCTGGTATCTTAAGTGTTGAAAGGTATCGCCTCTGTGGTAGGTGTGGCTGTTAGAACTCAACCACGGGATCAAGCCACACCCGTGCCCTGATTTGGTTCCTCTTGTGTTATTACCATTCTGTGAGTCACGACACGGCAGTTTAGCTGGCTCTCAGTGCCTGCCTCACCCCCTGCCTCACCCCTGCCTCACCCCCTGCCTCACCCCTGCCTCACCCCCTGCCTCACCCCTGCCTCACCCCCTGCCTCACTCCTGCCTCACCCCCTGCCTCACCCCTGCCTCACCCCCTGTCTCACCCCCTGCCTCACCCCCTGCCTCACCCCCTGTCTCACCCCCTGCCTCACCCCCTGCCTCACCCCCTGCCTCACCTACCTTGCTATGTTGTAGGCTTGTAGAGATACAACAATGTCTACCTAAGCTACCTACATTCCCAGCCTAACTTAACCGTCTAAACTACATTCTTAGACTAGGTTCTACCTTACTAGTGACTTACTAGTAGTTAGCATTACAGGCCTATAATAGCGTAATGCCTCTGGAGGCCTCTCACTCACCCCTTCGCTTCCCCAGGCACAAAAATGTTATTGCAACTACAAGGTCACAGACTACCGCCCACACCATGGGTATGGTGTGACTACCACCCACACCATGGGTGTGGTGTGACTACCACCCACACCATGGGTGTGGTGTGACTACCACCCACACCATGGGTGTGGTGTGACTACCACCCACACCATGGGGGTGGTGTGACTACCACCCACACCATGGGTATGGTGTGACTACCACCCACACCATGGGGGTGGTGTGACTACCACCCACACCATGGGTATGGTGTGACTACCACCCTCACCATGGGTGTGGTGTGACTGCCACCCACACCATGGGTATGGTGTGACTGCCACCCACACCATGGGTGTGGTGTGACTACCACCCACACCATGGGTATGGTGTGACTGCCACTCACACCATGGGTATGGTGTGACTACCACCCACACCATGGGTGTGGTGTGACTACCACCCTCACCATGGGTGTGGTGTGACTGCCACCTACACCATGGGTATGGTGTGACTGCCACCCACACCATGGGTATGGTGTGACTACCACCCACACCATGGGTGTGGTGTGACTACCACCCTCACCATGGGTGTGGTGTGACTGCCACCCACACCATGGGTATGGTGTGACTGCCACCCACACCATGGGAATGGTGTGACTGCCACCCACACCATGGTTACAGAGATCAGTATATAATTATATATGACCTTTGTAGATGGTTCGCCAGCTGCTTTCTCATAGACGTTCAAGGCTGTGACCTAACTGATACAGCAGCAAGGTCACGACCTAGTGAAGGTGTGACGTTACTAAGACAGCAACAAGGCCACGACCTGGCGAAGGTGTGACGTTACTAAGACAGCAACAAGGCCACGACCTGGCGAAGGTGTGACGTTACTAAGACAGCAACAAGGTCACGACCTGGCGAAGGTGTGACAGCAGACAGTGTGGTGTGGGCTGGTAAGCAGTCAGTTTAGGTTCCCACCTCAGCATGGCTGGACGGCTGCTCCAGCCATTGCTGGTAAGTACACTCACCTCCGCTACAGTATAAACCTTTGCTATTTGTTACCCACTAACTTATTTACCAAAACACGTGAACACACACTAGCACATATCAGAAAACGTTTCCCTCCTGGGACCTTGATCACTTGTAGGTTACAGGACCGAAACGTTTTCTATGTATACAAGTCTAGCTGACATCAATGACATACTACTATATAGAAAGCCGCTTGTTATGCTGAGCATTTCCCGCAAATTACGTTATTTTTGACGCATCCTGAGACAGAATTGACCTAAGTTGCGGGAAATGCTCAGCATAACAAGAGACTTTCTATATAGTAGTATGTCATTGATGTCAGCTATGGTCTGTATACCTTGTACATGTACTTGTAGTAAATAAAGATATTATTATTATTATTATGCCCAAGTGTTTATTTACATGTGTTGTTAAAGCAACACCTGCAGTGTTGACATAGCAGTCACTGCCACATACCCAGACTGTGCACGTTTATACCCAGATGGTCTTGAGTTGACTCAACATTATCAGTCTACGTCTTCCTTAACTGTAGGCAATACTAAAATTAAAAAAATAAACTACATTAACCTCATGTAGACTTCTTGTTGTAGACACGAGCACTCTGCTGCCGTACATGTGCACATAACCTGCATTACCGACATGTGTGCACAGAAAAATAGGGTAAAAATTGTCTCAGTTTAAACGTGATTATCTTTATTATGCAGTGTCATATCCAGCCCACAGATTACCAGTCTCAAGTGTTGACAGTGCTGATGAGGTCCTTGTAAGTTAGTGTTTGTTGACAGTGCTGATGAGGTCCTTGTAAGTTAGTGTTTGTTGACAGTGTTGATGAGGTCCTTATAAGTTAGTGTTTGTTGACAGTGCTGATGAGGTCCTTATAAGTTAGTGTTTGTTGACAGTGTTGATGAGGTCCTTGTAAGTTAGTGTTTGTTGACAGTGCTGATGAGGTCCTTGTAAGTTAGTGTTTGTTGACAGTGTTGATGAGGTCCTTATAAGTTAGTGTTTGTTGACAGTGCTGATGAGGTCCTTATAAGTTAGTGGTTGTTGACAGTGTTGATGAGGTCCTTATAAGTTAGTGTTTGTTGACAGTGCTGATGAGGTCCTTATAAGTTAGTGTTTGTTGACAGTGTTGATGAGGTCCTTGTAAGTTAGTGTTTGTTGACAGTGCTGATGAGGTCCTTATAAGTTAGTGTTTGTTGACAGTGCTGATGAGGTCCTTATAAGTCAGTTGTTGTTGACAGTGCTGATGAGGTCCTTATAAGTTAGTGGTTGTTGACAGTGTTGATGAGGTCCTTGTAAGTTAGTGTTTGTTGACAGTGTTGATGAGGTCCTTATAAGTTAGTGTTTGTTGACAGTGCTGATGAGGTCCTTGTAAGTTAGTGTTTGTTGACAGTGTTGATGAGGTCTTTATAAGTTAGTGGTTGTTGACAGTGTTGATGAGGACCTTATAAGTTAGTGTTTGTTGACAGTGCTGATGAGGTCCTTATAAGTTAGTGGTTGTTGACAGTGTTGATGAGTTCCTTATAAGTTAGTGGTTGTTGACAGTGTTGATGAGGTCCTTATAAGTTAGTGTTTGTTGACAGTGCTGATGAGGTCCTTATAAGTTAGTGGTTGTTGACAGTGTTGATGAGGTCCTTATAAGTTACTGGTTGTTGACAGTGTTGATGAGGTCCTTATAAGTTACTGGTTGTTGACAGTGTTGATGAGGTCCTTATAAGTTAGTGTTTGTTGACAGTGCTGATGAGGTCCTTATAAGTTAGTGGTTGTTGACAGTGCTGATGAGGTCCTTATAAGTTAGTGGTTGTTGACAGTGTTGATGAGGTCCTTATAAGTTAGTGTTTGTTGACAGTGCTGATGAGGTCCTTATAAGTTAGTGTTTGTTGACAGTGTTGATGAGGTCCTTATAAGTTAGTGTTTGTTGACAGTGCTGATGAGGTCCTTATAAGTTAGTGGTTGTTGACAGTGTTGATGAGGTCCTTATAAGTTAGTGTTTGTTGACAGTGTTGATGAGGTCCTTGTAAGTTAGTGTTTGTTGACAGTGCTGATGAGGTCCTTATAAGTTAGTGTTTGTTGACAGTGCTGATGAGGTCCTTATAAGTCAGTTGTTGTTGACAGTGCTGATGAGGTCCTTATAAGTTAGTGGTTGTTGACAGTGTTGATGAGGTCCTTGTAAGTTAGTGTTTGTTGACAGTGTTGATGAGGTCCTTATAAGTTAGTGTTTGTTGACAGTGCTGATGAGGTCCTTGTAAGTTAGTGTTTGTTGACAGTGTTGATGAGGTCTTTATAAGTTAGTGGTTGTTGACAGTGCTGATGAGGTCCTTATAAGTTAGTGGTTGTTGACAGTGTTGATGAGTTCCTTATAAGTTAGTGGTTGTTGACAGTGTTGATGAGGTCCTTATAAGTTAGTGTTTGTTGACAGTGCTGATGAGGTCCTTATAAGTTAGTGGTTGTTGACAGTGTTGATGAGGTCCTTATAAGTTACTGGTTGTTGACAGTGTTGATGAGGTCCTTATAAGTTACTGGTTGTTGACAGTGTTGATGAGGTCCTTATAAGTTAGTGTTTGTTGACAGTGCTGATGAGGTCCTTATAAGTTAGTGGTTGTTGACAGTGCTGATGAGGTCCTTATAAGTTAGTGGTTGTTGACAGTGTTGATGAGGTCCTTATAAGTTAGTGTTTGTTGACAGTGTTGATGAGGTCCTTATAAGTTTGTGTTTGTTGACAGTGTTGATGAGGTCCTTATAAGTTAGTGTTTGTTGACAGTGTTGTTGAGGTCCTTATAAGTTAGTGTTTGTTGACAGTGCTGGTGAGGACCTTATAAGTTAGTGGTTGTTGACAGTGCTGATGAGGTCCTTATAAGTTAGTGTTTGTTGACAGTGTTGATGAGGTCCTTATAAGTTAGTGTTTGTTGACAGTGCTGGTGAGGTCCTTATAAGTTAGTGGTTTGATGACAGTGGAACTCACTTAAAATTAAGTCCTTTCTAAAATTTTCTCTTATACGTTTAAAGACATATTTTTTTCAATTATGGTAATGTAAAAATTAATAATTTTGTACCAAAAGAACCTTAGAAAACTTACCTAACCTTATTATAACAAGCGCAATTTAATTTAGCATAATCCAACTAAATATATTTTAGATAAGTTTACAATAATTTAATAATAAACAAACACAATGAAATATTTTTTTCCTTAGGTTCAGAATGATTTTTGCTAAATTATTGCATATACAAATTTTCGCTTGCCTTATTCGGCAAGAAGAACGTTGCTGTTGAAGCCAAAGTCGGAAGTTTTACCAATTCGGAACGACATACACACACACACACACACACACACACACACACACACACACACACATATATATATATATATATATATATATATATATATATATATATATATATATATATATATATATATATATAATTGTGTGTTTAGGTGTGTATGCGTATGCATGTGTGTATACTTACTGGTGAATACTTGTGCTTATATATACATATTCGCATGTGTATGTCTACTTAAGCATATGTATATATAAGCGTATTCATACATGTTCAAATGTATACTTTACCAATTATACATATGCTATACGATACATACTGTAAACTTGATATACATACATACATACTATACGTATATATACGTTTTCTTGTTCATACGTATGTATATTGTTATGTACTTTCCTCTCTTTGTACTCACCTTGATGTGGCTACATGGGTTGAGTCTGAGCTCCTGGCCCTGCCTTTGTTTTGACGTGTTGGAAGACTTCTAACTCTTCCCCAGCCTAACTTTACGATATTGTGACGAGATACTCTGTCTTGAGTTTGTATCCTTGATTGTGACCTGATTTGTGACTCTTAGATATTGTGACGGTACTTAGATATTGTGGACGTACTTAGATATTGTGACGGTACTTAGATATTGTGACGGTACTTAGATATTGTGACGGTACTTAGATATTGTGACGGTACTTAGATGTTGTGACGGTACTTAGATATTGTGACGGTACTTAGATATTGTGACGGTACTTAGATGTTGTGACGGTACTTAGATATTGTGACGGTACTTAGATATTGTGACGGTCTAGATTTAGTACTTAGATGTTGTGAACTTGAACGTACTTAGATTTGTAGACGTGTACATTTACAGATGTGATTGTCCGCAGTGTTCAGCTTCCAGCAGTTGTAGTTGTAAGAACCTGCAATGTACCAGCGTGCTGATAATGTCAGCAGTGCCGCACTGTACCAGCAGGCCTGAGTTGTACAGCAGTGCCTGCAGCTTGTGCCAGCAGTGCCTGCAGCTTGTACCAGCAGTGCCTGCAGTTGTACCAGCAGTGCCTGCGCTTGTACCAGCAGTGCCTGCAGTTTGTACCAGCGTGCCTGCGTTGTCCACAGTGCCTGCAGCTTTACAGCAGTGCCTGCATTTGTACCAGCAGTGCCTGCAGCTTGACCAGCAGTGCCTGCAGTTTACCAGCAGTGCCTGCAGTTGTACACAGTCCTGCAGCTTGTACAGCAGTGCCTCACTGTACCAGCGTGCCTGCAGCTTGTACCAGCAGTGCCTGCAGTTTACCAGCAGTGCCTGCAGCTTGTACCAGCAGTCCTCAGCTTGTCCAGCAGTGCCTTCAGCTTGTACCAGCGTGCCTGCAGCTTGTACCAGCAGTGCCTGCAGTTTGTACCAGCAGTGCCTGCAGCTTTACCAGCAGTGCCTGCAGCTTGTACCAGCAGTGCCTTCAGCTTGTACCAGCAGTGCCTGCAGCTTGTACAGCAGTGCCTGCAGTTATACCAGCAGTGCCTGCAGCTTGTACCAGCAGTGCCTGCAGCTTGTACCAGCAGTGCCTGCAGCTTGTACCAGCAGTGCCTGCAGCTTGTATCCAGCAGTGCCTGCAGTTTATACCAGCAGTGCCTGCAGTTTGTCCACCCAGCAACGTGCCTGCAGCTTGTACCAGCAGTGCCTGCAGCTTGTACCAGCAGTGCCTGCAGCTTGTACCAGCAGTGCCTGCAGCTTGTACCAGCAGTGCCTGCAGCTTGTACCAGCAGTGCCTGCAGCTTGTACCAGCAGTGCCTGCAGCTTGTACCAGCAGTGCCTGCAGCTTGTACCAGCAGTGCCTGCAGTTTGTACCAGCAGTGCCTGCAGCTTGTACCAGCAGTGCCTGCAGCTTGTACCAGCAGTGCCTGCAGTTTGTACCAGCAGTGCCTGCAGCTTGTACCAGCAGTTTGTCCAGCTGCGAGTTTGTACACAGTCCCGCAGTACTCTGCAGATCTTGTACCTCCAGCAGTGCCTGCAGCTGTATACCAGCCAGTGCCTGCAGCTTGTATCAGCGTACCCAGCTACGTGCCTTCAGCTTGTACCAGCGTGCCTGCAGCTTGTACCAGCAGTGCCTGCAGTTTGTACCAGCAGTGCCTGCAGCTTGTACCACAGTCAGCTGACCGCAGCCTTCGCTTACCAGCAGTGCCTGCATCTTGTACCAGCAGTGCCTGCAGCTTGTACCAGCAGTGCCTGCAGCTTATACCAGCAGTGCCTGCAGCTTGTACCAGCAGTGCCTGCAGCTTGTACCAGCAGTGCCTGCAGCTTGTATCAGCAGTGCCTGCAGTTTATACCAGCAGTGCCTGCAGTTTGTACCAGCAGTGCCTGCAACTTGTACCAACAGTGCCTGCAGCTTGTACCAGCAGTGCCTGCAGCTTGTACCAGCAGTGCCTCCAGCTTATACCAGCAGTGCCTGCAGCTTGTACCAGCAGTGCCTGCAGCTTGTACCAGCAGTGCCTGCAGCTTGTACCAGCAGTGCCTGCAGCTTGTACCAGCAGTGCCTGCAGCTTGTAACCAGCAGCCTGCTTGACCAGCAGTGTCTGCAGTTTGACCAGCAGTGCCCGCAGCTTGTACCAGCAGTGCCTGCAGCTTGTACCAGCAGTGCCTGCAGTTTGTACCAGCAGTGCCTGCAACTTGTTTCAGCAGTGCCTGCACCTTGTACCAGCAGTGCCTGCAGTTTGTACCAACAGTGCCTTCAGCTTGTACCAGCAGTGTCTGCAGTTTGTACCAGCAGTGCCTGCAGTTTGTACCAGCAGTGCCTGCAGTTTGTACCAGCAGTGCCTGCCGCTTGTACCAGCAGTGCCTGCAGTTTGTACCAGCAGTGCCCGCAGCTTGTACCAGCAGTGTCTGCAGTTTGTACCAGCAGTGCCTGCAGCTTGTACCAACAGTGCCTGCAGCTTGTACCAGCAGTGTCTGCAGTTTGTACCAGCAGTACCTGCAGTTTGTACCAGCAGTGCCTGCAGTTTGTACCAGCAGTGCCTGCAGCTTGTACCAGCAGTGCCTGCAGCTTGTACCAGCAGTGCCTGCAACTTGTACCAGCAGTGTCTGCAGCTTGTACCAGCAGTGTCTGCAGTTTGTACCAGCAGTGTCTGCAGTTTGTACCAGCAGTGCCTGCAGTTTGTTCCAGCAGTGCCTGCAGCTTGTAC
Source organism: Cherax destructor (assembly GCA_009830355.1). Classification (NCBI taxonomy): domain Eukaryota; kingdom Metazoa; phylum Arthropoda; class Malacostraca; order Decapoda; family Parastacidae; genus Cherax; species Cherax destructor. Next base: position 32,395 of record WNWK01011124.1, on the reverse strand, counting down.
CAGCAGTGCCTGCAGCTTGTACCAGCAGTGCCTGCAACTTGTACCAGCAGTGTCTGCAGCTTGTACCAGCAGTGCCTGCAGTTTGTACCAGCAGTGCCTGCAGCTTGTACCAGCAGTGTCTGCAGCTTGTACCAGCAGTGTCTGCAGCTTGTACCAGCAGTGCCTGCAGCTTGTACCAGCAGTGCCTGCAACTTGTACCAGCAGTGTCTGCAGCTTGTACCAGCAGTGCCTGCAGTTTGTACCAGCAGTGCCTGCAGCTTGTACCAGCAGTGCCTGCAGCTTGTACCAGCAGTGCCTGCATCTTGTACCAGCAGTGCCTGCAACTTGTACCAGCAGTGCCTGCAGCTTGTACCAGCAGTGCCTGCAGCTTGTACCAGCAGTGCCCGCAGCTTGTACCAGCAGTGCCTGCAGCTTGTACCAAGAAACTGATGCTTGAGGATAAGATAAGATTTCTTCGGATTTTTAACCCCGGAAGGTTAGCCACCCAGGATAATCCTAGAAAGTCAGTGCGTCATCGAGGACTGTCTGTCTTATTTCCATTGTGGTCCTCAATCTTGTCCCCCAGGATGCCACCCACACCAGTCCACTAACACCCAGGTACCTATTTGCTGCTAGGTGAACATGACAACAGGTGTAAGGAAACACGTCGAAATGTTTCCACCCCCGACGGGATTCGAACCCGGGCCAGTCACTTCTATATGATTAGTTAATGCAGATATGTTCGAGTCTTGTGTGTGTGTACTCACCTAATTGTGGTTGAAGGGGTTGATTAACAGCTCCTGGCCCCGCCTCTTCGCTGGTGTCTACTAGGTCTACTTTCTACTCCATGAGCTTTATCGTACCTCTTCTTCAAGCTATATATGGATCCTGCCACACACTACTGTGTATGTGTGTGTGTACTCACCTATTTGTGGTTGCAGGGGCTGAGACTCAGCTCCTGGCCCCGCCTCTTCACTGAGCTTTATCATACCTCGTCTTAAAGCTATGTATGGTTCCTGCCTCCACTACCTCACATGCCAGACTATTTCTGTGTTTGTGTGTCATGCACCACTAGGCTGAGCTTGTGTCTGGCAGAATGTGATTGTCACTTCACTGTGTCATTGACGTGACATGTAAAGTTCAAACCGCAAATCTGACAATGCGACATAGACAGAAAGGAACATTGTGCAAGACTGGAACACGACCCAGCGCTCAGGTACGACCCGGTGCTCAGGTACGACCCAGCTCTTAGGGACGACCCGGCGCTTAGGTACGACCAGGCGCTCAGGTACGACCCAACGCTCAGGTACGACCCGGCGCTCAGGTACGACCCAGCGCTTAGGTACGACCCGGCGCTTAGGTACGACCCAGCGCTCAGGTACGACCCGGCGCTTAGGTACGACCCAGCGCTTAGGGACGACCCGGCGCTCAGGTACGACCCGGCGCTTAGGTACGACCCGGCGCTTAGGTACGATCCGGCGCTTAGGGACGACCCAGCGCTCAGGTACGACCCAGCGCTCAGGTACGACCCGGCGCTCTGGTACGACCCAGCGCTTAGGTACGACCCGGCGCTTGATACGACCCGGCGCTCAGATACGACCCGGCGCTTAGGTACGACCCAGCGCTTAGGTACGACCCGGCGCTCAGGTACGACCTAGCACTCAGGCACGACCCGGCGCTTAGGTACGACCCGGTGTTCAGGTATGACCCGGCGCTTAGGTACGACCCAGCACTCAGGCACGACCCGGCGATCAGGTACGACCCGGCGCTTAGGTACGACCCGGTGTTCAGGTATGACCCGGCGCTTAGGTACGACCCAGCACTCAGGTACGACCCAGCACTCAGATACGACCCAGCACTCAGGTACAGGATGCCACCCACAACAGTCGATTCGCTCCTAGACATCTGTTTACTGTTACGTAGCAATAAGCAACATCTGTTATGAGACTTACCCCTTGCCCAGGGTTGGACCCGGGTCCTGTTGGTTGGGCATCGCTCGCTCTAACACTGAACCAGAATCTTCCTCAGTCATCTCAACATTATTTAAAAATTATAATTTCTTACTAACACATTTCTGAACGAGCAAGGTGACTTAAAAAAGAAGAAACACTTTCATCATCATTCACTCCATCACTGTCTCGCCAGAGGCATGCTGACACTACAGTTCAAAAACTGTAACATAGCTCCACCTCCTTCAGAGCGCAGGCACTGTACTTTCCATCTCCAGGACTCAAGTCCGGCTAACCGGTTTCCCTGAATACCTTCATAAATGTTATTTTGCTCACACTCCAACAGCACATCGCTTTATAAAAACCATTTGCCTCCACTCTCTCCTAACATGCTCCCGCAAGCTTCCTGGAAGTCCAAGCCCCTCACACACAAAACCTCCTTTACCCCCTCCCTCCAACCTTTTCTAGGACAACCCCTACCCCGCCTACCTTCCACTAAAGATTTATATGACCTCCAAGTTATTCTATTTCGTTCCATCATTTCTAAATGTACGAACCACCTCAACAACCCATCCTCAACCCTCTGGATAATACTTTTAGTAACCCAGCACCTCCTAATTACCAAACTATGGATTCTCCTTTAAGAAAAAAAAAGAGAAGATGAAAACTAGAAAGAGAAAGGCGCTCCTTATACAGGCGAAGGCAAAGAATAACACAGCGGCTACAAGAGGCCAAAATATCTGCAATACGTAGGGAGACACTGGTCAGAGAAATAGCAAACATCGAACTAAAGATAAAGGAATCTTACAGGAATCAAGAAACGCGGGAAAAACTAAAAGCCATAAATGAAATTGAAAGAAACCCAAAATACTTCTTTTCTTATGCCAAATCAAAGTCGAGAACAACATCCAGTATTGGGCCCCTACTTAAACGGGATGGTTCTACACAGATGACAGCAAGGAGATGAGTGAGCTACTCAAGTCCCAATATGACTCGGTTTTTAGTGAGCTGCTAACCAGACTGAGAGTCGAAGACCTAAAGGATATTTTTATAAGTGAAACACAGAATTTGGTAGACTAAAACCTATTTAATATTATCCTGACGCCAAATGACTTCGAAAAGGTGATAAATGACATGTCCATGCACTCTGTCCCAGGCCCAGACTCATGGAACTCCGTGTTCATCAAGAACTGCAGTTCATGTGGTTTTAACATACTATGGAGAGGGAGCATGGACACTGGGGTCATCCCACAGTTACTAAAAACAACAGACATAGCCCCACTCCACGAGGGTGGCAGTAAAGCAATTGCAAAGAACTACAGACCAAAAGCACTAACATCCTATACAATAAAAATATTTGAAAGGGTTCTAAGAAGCAAGATCGCCACTCATCTAGATACCAATCAATTACACAACCCAGGACAACATGCATTTAGAGCAGGTCGCTCCTGCCTGCCCAAACTACTGGACCACTATGACAAGGTCCTGGATGCTCTAGAAGACAAACAAGTGTGATCATGGTCTAATATCCTTTCACAAATGCGTGATAATGGAATAACAGGAATAGTTGGTAGATGGATCTATAATTTCCTAACAAATAGAATACAAAGAGTAGTAGTAAACAGAATAAAATCTGAAGTAGCTACTGTGAAAAACTCTGTTCCACAAGGCATAGTACTCGCTCCCATCCTGTTCCTCATCCTCATATCAGACATAGACAGGGATATAAGCCACAGTGCCGTGTCTTCCTTTGCAGATGACACCCGAATCTGTATGACAGTGTCCACCATTGAAGACACTGCAAGACTCCAAGCAGACATAAACCAAATCTTTAAATGGGCTGCAGAAAACAATATGAAGTTCAATGATGAGAAATTTCAATTACTCCGATATAGAAAACGTGAGGAAATTAAAATTATATCGGAGTATAAAACAAATTCCAACCACACAATAAAGCGAAATAATAATGTAAAAGACCTAGGAGTGATCATGTCAGAGGATCTCACTTTCAAGAACCACAAAATTGTACCAATCACATCTGCTAGAAAAATGACAGGATGGATAATGAGAACCTTCAAAACCAGGGATGCCAAGCCCATGATGACACTCTTCAGGTCGCTTGTTCTATCTAGGCTGGAATATTGCTGCACACTAACTGCACCTTTCAAGGCAGGTGAAATTGCTGACCTAGAAAATGTGCAGAGAACCTTCACGGCACGCATAAGTGCAATAAACCTCCTCAATTACTGGGAACGCTTGAAGTTCCTAAACCTGTACTCCCTAGAATGCAGGCGGGAGAGATACATGATTATATACACTTGGAAAATCCTAGAGGGATTAGTACCAAACTTGCACATGAAAATCACTCCCTATGAAAGCAAAAGACTCGGCAACATCCTCGCAATGAAAAACAGGGGCGCCACTAGCATGATAATTGACAACACAATAAGTGTCAGGGGCCCAAGACTGTTCAACTGCCTCCCAGCATACATAATGGGGATTACCAATAGATCCCTGGCTGTCTTCCAGAAGGCAATGGACAGGCACCTAAAGTCAGTACCTGACCAGTCGGGCTGTGGTTCATATGTTGGGTTGCGTGCGGCCAACAGTAACAGCCTGATTGATCAGGCCCTGATCCACCATGAGGCCTGGTCACAGACCGGGCCGTGGGGGCGTTGACCCCCAAAACCCTCTCCAGGTATAATCTCATCGCACATTGTCCTCAGACACGACATCACTGCCTCCGGTCTTCTCCTTGTTACAACATTCACCACCCATGCTTCACACCCATACAAAAGCATTGGTACACTATACTCTCACACATTCCTCTCTTTGCTTCCATGGATAATGTGCCACTAGCACAGACTCCTCAGTACACCACTTACCCTTTTCCACTCATCAGTTCTATGATCAAACTTGTCTTACATAGACCCATCTGCTGACACGTCCACTCCTAAATATCTGAATACATTCACCTCCTCCATACTCTCTCCCTCCAATCTGATACCCAATCTTCTGTTATCTAATTTTTTTTGTTATCCTCATCACCTTACTCTTTCCTATATTCACTTTTAATTTTCTTCTTTTACATACCCTACCAAACTCATCCACCAACCTCTGCAACTTCTCTTCAGAATCTCCCAAAAGCACAGTGTCATCAGCAAAGAGCAACTGTGACAACTCCCACTTTGTGTTAGATTCTTTATCTTTTAACCCCACACCTCTTGCCAACACCCGAGCATTCACTTCTCTTATAACTCCATCTATAAATATACTGAACAAGTGGATATCTTTTAGTTATCTTTATTTTAGAAGATAATGAAAAGATAAATTTATTATTGCTCTCCGAGGGTAACAGTAAGGTTACTTTCTGAAGTGAAAGTTAGGATATCACAGTTGCTGAAGTGAAAGTTAGGTTATCACAGTTGCTGAAGTGAAAGTTAGGATATCACAGTTGCTGAAGTGAAAGTTAGGTTATCACAGTTGCTGAAGTGAAAGTTAGGATATCACAGTTGCTGAAGTGAAAGTTAGGTTATCACAGTTGCTGAAGTGAAAGTTAGGATATCACAGTTGCTGAAGTGAAAGTTAGGATATCACAGTTGCTGAAGTGAAAGTTAGGATATCACAGTTACTGAAGTGAAAGTTAGGATATCACAGTTACTGAAGTGAAAGTTAGGTTATCACAGTTACTGAAGTGAAAGTTAGGATATCACAGTTACTGAAGTGAAAGTTAGGTTATCACAGTTAATGAAGTGAAAGTTAGGATATCACAGTTACTGAAGTGAAAGTTAGGATATCACAGTTGCTGAAGTGAAAGTTAGGTTATCACAGTTAATGAAGTGAAAGTTAGGATATCACAGTTACTGAAGTGAAAGTTAGGATATCACAGTTGCTGAAGTGAAAGTTAGGATATCACAGTTACTGAAGTGAAAGTTAGGATATCACAGTTACTGAAGTGAAAGTTAGGATATCAGTTGCTGAAGTGAAAGTTAGGATATCACAGTTACTGAAGTGAAAGTTAGGATATCACAGTTGCTGAAGTGAAAGTTAGGTTATCACAGTTAATGAAGTGAAAGTTAGGATATCACAGTTACTGAAGTGAAAGTTAGGATATCACAGTTACTGAAGTGAAAGTTAGGATATCACAGTTGCTGAAGTGAAAGTTAGGATATCACAGTTACTGAAGTGAAAGTTAGGATATCACAGTTGCTGAAGTGAAAGTTAGGTTATCACAGTTAATGAAGTGAAAGTTAGGATATCACAGTTACTGAAGTGAAAGTTAGGATATCACAGTTACTGAAGTGAAAGTTAGGATATCACAGTTGCTGAAGTGAAAGTTAGGATATCACAGTTACTGAAGTGAAAGTTAGGATATCACAGTTACTGAAGTGAAAGTTAGGATATCACAGTTACTGAAGTGAAAGTTAGGATATCACAGTTACTGAAGTGAAAGTTAGGATATCACAGTTGCTGAAGTGAAAGTTAGGTTATCACAGTTAATGAAGTGAAAGTTAGGATATCACAGTTACTGAAGTGAAAGTTAGGATATCACAGTTACTGAAGTGAAAGTTAGGATATCACAGTTGCTGAAGTGAAAGTTAGGATATCACAGTTACTGAAGTGAAAGTTAGGATATCACAGTTACTGAAGTGAAAGTTAGGATATCACAGTTACTGAAGTGAAAGTTAGGATATCACAGTTACTGAAGTGAAAGTTAGGATATCACAGTTGCTGAAGTGAAAGTTAGGATATCACAGTTACTGAAGTGAAAGTTAGGATATCACAGTTACTGAAGTGAAAGTTAGGATATCACAGTTGCTGAAGTGAAAGTTAGGTTATCACAGTTACTGAAGTGAAAGTTAGGATATCACAGTTACTGAAGTGAAAGTTAGGATATCACAGTTGCTGAAGTGAAAGTTAGGATATCACAGTTGCTGAAGTGAAAGTTAGGATATCACAGTTACTGAAGTGAAAGTTAGGTTATCACAGTTACTGAAGTGAAAGTTAGGTTATCACAGTTACTGAAGTGAAAGTTAGGTTATCACAGTTACTGAAGTGAAAGTTAGGTTATCACAGTTACTGAAGTGAAAGTTAGGTTATCACAGTTGCTGAAGTGAAAGTTAGGATATCACAGTTACTGAAGTGAAAGTTAGGATATCACAGATACTGAAGTGAAAGTTAGGTTATCACAGTTACTGAAGTGAAAGTTAGGATATCACAGTTGCTGAAGTGAAAGTTAGGATATCACAGTTACTGAAGTGAAAGTTAGGATATCACAGTTACTGAAGTGAAAGTTAGGATATCACAGTTGCTGAAGTGAAAGTTAGGATATCACAGTTACTGAAGTGAAAGTTAGGATATCACAGTTACTGAAGTGAAAGTTAGGTTATCACAGTTACTGAAGTGAAAGTTAGGTTATCACAGTTACTGAAGTGAAAGTTAGGTTATCACAGTTACTGAAGTGAAAGTTAGGTTATCACAGTTACTGAAGTGAAAGTTAGGTTATCACAGTTACTGAAGTGAAAGTTAGGATATCACAGTTACTGAAGTGAAAGTTAGGATATCACAGTTACTGAAGTGAAAGTTAGGATATCACAGTTGCTGAAGTGAAAGTTAGGTTATCACAGTTACTGAAGTGAAAGTTAGGATATCACAGTTACTGAAGTGAAAGTAAGGATATCACAGTTACTGAAGTGAAAGTTAGGATATCACAGTTGCTGAAGTGAAAGTTAGGATATCACAGTTGCTGAAGTGAAAATTAGGATATCACAGTTACTGAAGTGAAAGTTAGGTTATCACAGTTACTGAAGTGAAAGTTAGGATATCACAGTTACTGAAGCGAAAGTTAGGATATCACAGTTGATGAAGTGAAAGTTAGGATATCACAGTTACTGAAGTGAAAGTTAGAATATAACTGTTACTGAAGTGAAAGTTAGGATATCACAGTTACTGAAGTGAAAGTTAGAATATCACAGTTACTGAAGTGAAAGTTAGAATATAACAGTTACTGAAGTGAAAGTTAGGATATCACAGTTAATGAAGTGAAAGTTAGGATATCACAGTTACTGAAGTGAAAGTTAGAATATCACAGTTACTGAAGTGAAAGTTAAAATATCACAGTTACTGAAGAGAAAGTCAGGATATCACAGTTATTACTAAAGTGAAATTAAGGATATCACAGTTAACAAATTACACAGTACACAACACAATACACAACACAACACAATACACGACACAATACACGACACAATACACGACACAACACAATGCCTCAGGCCACACCCTGGTAACTTTAACAAGATAACCTTCAGTACAGACTGAGATTTACAGTCACAGCATTACAAAGGAGTTTCAACACTACCAAATTCTGGCTTCCGTTGTCTCATGGCCACCGTGGACACTACCCCACCTGCCTTACACACACACACACACATGCAGGATCCATACATAGCTTTAAGAAGGAAGAGGTATGATAAACCTCAAGGAGCAGAGAGAGTGGATCTAGTAGTGACCAGTGAAGAAGCGGGGCCAAGAGCTATGAATCGACCCTTGCAACCTCAATTAGGCTAGTACAATTAGGTGAGTATATACACACACACACACACACACACACACAGGAACTGTGACTCGACCCCTGCAACAACAACTAGGTGAGTAAACAGGCACGCACACAGACGAAAGGGGCAAGAAAGAGAGACGAGGCTAAAGTCAGTAGAGAACAACCAGAGTAGAGTCGAGCAGAGTGCACAAACACCCACAGAACCACCCTCAGAAACCCACACCCAAACACACACCCCACACTCACAATCCCCACCCCACAATATGCAGTAGAATCCCATAGCACCCTGTCAGGACCCCCACTCCCACAAAACCCCCAGAATACAGTGTTGGAGAGGAAACTGAAGGTATGGTACACCAACGCTGATGGAATAACAAATAAGTGGGAGGAGTGGCACGAAAGAATCACAGAGGCATCACCAGACATCATAGCTCTCACAGAAACCAAGCTCTCAGGAATAATAACAAATGCCATCTTTCCAACTGGATATCAGATCCTGAGGAAAGACAGAGAAAACAGGGGGGTGGAGGAGTGGCACTGCTCATCAAAAACTAATGGGATTTTGAGGAGTTGGAGAGAAGAGACAGAGGAGAAGCAAGAGACTACATAACAGGAACACTTCGGACTGGAGGCCCCAAAGTAGTGATTGTAGTGATGTATAACCCACCACAGAATAGCAGGAGGCCAAGACAAGAATATAATGAGAGTAACAGAGATAGTTGATACACTGGCTGAAATGGCCAGAACGGTCAATGTGGGCCGGGCAAAGCTACTGGTTGTGGGTGACTTCAATCACAAAGAAATCGTCTGGAAAAACCTGGAGCCACATGGGGTCAAGAAACGTGGAGGGCTTAGATGTTGGAGGTGGTACTAAAAACCTAAGGCATCAACACGTTAGGGACACTACCAGAGATGAACCAGCAAGACTGGACCTAGTATTCACCTTGAGCAGTGCAGATATTGAGGTCATCACATATGAAAGGCCCCTTGGAGCTAGTGATCATGTGGTTCTAAGCTTCGAATACATAGTAGAGTTACAAGTGGAGAGGGAAGCAGGAAGGGGAGGAAGAATGAATCCAAACTACAAGAGAGGGAACTACACAGGCATGAAGAATTTCCTGCACGAGGTTCAGTGGGACAGAGAACTGGCAGGGGGAAACAATAAATGAGATGATGGAATATGTGACAACAATATGCAAGGAAGTGGAGGAGAGGTTTGTACCCAAGGGCAACAAACATAATGAGAAGGCCAGAACGAGCTCTTGGTGGTTCACCCAAAGGTGTAGAGAAGCTAAAACCAAGTGCGCTAGAGAATGGAAGAAGTATAGAAGGCAAAGGACCCAGGAGAACAAGGAGAATAGTCGAAGAGCAAGGAATGAATATGCAGCGAAAGTCAAGTCTGACCCGAAGCTGTTGTACAGCTACATTAGGAAGGAAGAAAACAACAGTCAAAGATCAGGAGGTGATCAGGTTGAGGAAGGAAGGAGGAGAATTTGCAGGAAACGACCTTGAAGTGTGTGAGGAGCTCAACATGAGATTCAAAGAAGTATTCACCGTGGAGACAGAAAGGACTCCAGAAAGACGGAGAGGTGGGATACACCAACAAGTGCTGGACACAATACATACAACCGAGGAGGAAGTGAAGAGGCTGCTAAGCGAGCTAAATATCTCAAAGGCGATGGGGCCGGATAACATTTCTCCATGGGTCCTGAGAGAAGGAGCAGAGGCTCTATGTGTACCACTAACAATCTTCAACACATCTATCGAAACGGGGGACTACCTGAGGTATGGAAGACAGCAAATGTAGTCCCAATTTTAAAAAAAAGGAACAGACATGCAGCATTAAACTACAGACCAGTGTCACTGACATGAATGCAAAGTCATGGAGAAGATTATCAGGAGAAGAGTGATGGACCACCTAGAAAGGATGAACTTGTAAACAACAACCAGCACGGATTTAGAGATAGGAAATAATTTGTCACAAACCTACTAGAGTTCTATGACAAGGTGACAGCAGTAAGACAAGAGAGAGAGAGAGGGGTGGGTAGATTGCGTATTTTTGGAATGTAAGAAAACTTTTGACAGTCCACACTATAGACTAGTGTAAAAGCTGGAGGACTAGGCAGGTATAACAGGGATGGCACTGCAATGGATACCTGGAGTATACCTAGAGAGGGTTTCGGTGGTGGATCAGGGTCTGATCAACCAGGCTGTTACTGCTGGCCGCACACTAACTGACGTACGAACGACAGCCCGGCTGGTCAGGTGCTGACTTTAGGTGCCTGTCCAGTGCCTTCTTGAAGACAGCCAGGGGTCTATTGATAATTCCCCTTACGTATGTTGGAAGGCAGTTGAACAGTCTTGGGCCCCTGACACTTATTGTGTTGTCTCTCAGTATACTAGTGGCACCCCTGCTTTTCATTAGAGGAATGTTGCATCTCCTGCCGAGTCTTTTGCTTTCATAGGGAGTGATTTTCGTGTGCAAGTTTGGTACTAATCCCTCTAGGATTTTTCAAGTGTATATTATCATGTATCTCTCTCGCCTGCGTTCCAGGGAATACAGATCAAGGGACTTGAACCATTCCCAGTAATTTAGGTGCCTTATCGTACTTATGTGTGCCGTGAAATTCTTTGTACACTCTCCAAGTCAGTAATTTCCCCTGCCTTGAAGGGGGCTGTTAGTGTACAGCTGTATTCCAGCCTAGAGAGAACAAGTGATTTGAAGAGTGTCATCATAAGCTTGGCGTCCCTAGTTTTGAAGGTTCTCATTATAAAGCCTATCATTTTCCTAGCAGATGCGGTAGATACATTGTTGTGGTCTTTGAAGGCGAGATCCTCTGACATTATCACTCCCATGTCCTTCACATTACTTTTTCGCTCTATTGTATGGTTATAATTTGTCGTATACCCTGATAGTTTTAATTTCCTCAAGTTTTCCATATCTGAGAAGTTGAAATTTCTCTTCATTGAACTTCATATTGTTTTGAGTGGCCCATTTGAAGATTTGGTTGATGTCCGTTTGGAGTCTTGCAGTGTCTTAGATGGACGACACTTGTAATGGCAATTCGGGTGTCATCTGCAAAGGAAGACATGGAGCTATGGCTTACATCTCTGGCTATGTCAGATATGAGGATGAGGAACAGGATGGGAGCGAGTACTGTGCCTTGTGGAACAACTTTTCACTGTAGCCGCCTCTAACTTTACTCTGTTTACTATTACTGCTTGTGTTCTATTTCTTGCAAAGTTATAGATCTATCTACCAACTTTTCCTGTTATTCCTTTATCACGCATTTTGTGCGCTATTGCACCATTGTCACACTTATCGAAAGCTTTTGTAAAGTCTGTGTATACTACATCTGCATTTTGTTTATCCTCAACACCATCCAGGACCTTGTCATAGTGGTCCAGTAGCTGGGACAAGCAGGAGTGACCTGCTCTAACCCTTGTTGCCCTGGGTTGTGTAATTGATGGGTATCTAGGTGGTTGGCGATCTTGCTTCTTAGAACCCTCTCAAAGATTTTTATGATATGGGATGTTAGTGCTATCGGTCTGTAGTTCTTTGCAATTGCTTTACTGCCACCCTTGTGGAGTGGGGCTATGTCTGTTGTTTTTATAGTGTGGGATGACCCCTGTGTCCATGCTCCCTCTTCATAGAATGCTGAAGGCACGCGATAGGGGTTTCTTGCAAATTCTTGATACACACGGGGTTACATGAGTCTGGGCCTGGGGCAGAGTACATGGGCATGTCATTTATTGCCTTGTCGAAGTCTTGTGGTGTTAATATAATATCAGAGATTTTTTAAATAGGTCTCGGTCATAAAAAATAATTTAGCCTGCCGACCCTTAGTCTGGTTAACGGCTCACTGAACACTGAGTCGTATTGGGACTTTAATATCTCAGTCATTTCTTGGCAGAGGCCCAATACTGGATGTTGTTTTTTCCCTTAGATTTGGCATAAGAGAAGAAGTATTTTGAGTTTCTTTAAATTTCCTTTATGGCTTTTAGTTCTTCCTGAGATTCTTGTCTCCTGTAAGATTCCTTCAGCTTAAGTTCGATATTTGCTATTTCATTAACCAGTTCCTCCCTTCGTATTTCAGATATATTGGCCCCTCTCAGCAGCTCTGTATAGGGAGCGTCTCTCTCTTTCTAGTTTACATCTTCTCTTTCTTTTTGTTAATGGAATGTACCTTGAGCAGACCTCAAGTACCACAGAGTTAATTCTTTCTAGGCAAAGGTTCGGATCCATGTTGTTTAGGACATGATTGACTTGTTCCCATGGTATGTTTTTGTTACTGAAGTTAATTTTACCCCAGGATGCGACCCACACCAGTCGACTAACACCCAGTTACCTATTTTACTGCTAGGTGTACAGGGACAGCAGGTATCTTAAAGAAACACACCCCAATATTTCCACCCATACCGGGATCGTACCACGGACCTCAATGTGAGTGCGTTACCAACCGAGGTACAGGACAAGCCATTCCATTGTCAGATAAATTATCTTGTCGATTATTCGTTGTTACAGCTTGCATGCTTATAATATGTCCCTTATGAAACAGTATTCATGCGCATTTTCCAAAACACCGTATTTTTCAAAAATCTGAGAGGTGACTCATAGCTCATGGTAGAGTATTTGGCTCTCAGCAGAAAATATCCGGATCAGATAAATGAGAGGAGCGAGAGATATAGGCACCATACACCAGCTGCACTCTTCATCTGACAGTAAATACTCATAGTTTTCATCTTATGGAAGAGAGGGTTTCGGGGGTCAACGCCCCCGCGGCCCGGTCTGTGACCAGGCCTCATGGTGGATCAGGGTCTGATCAACCAGGCTGTTACTTTCGGCCGCACGCAAACTGACGTACGAACCACAGCCCGGTTGGTCAGGTACTGACTTTAGGTGCCTGTAGCAAGGTTCTACACTGTATGGTGTAGCAAGGTTCTACACTGTATGGTGTAACAAGGTTCTACACTGTATGGTGTAACAAGGTTCTACACTGTATGGTGTAACAAGGTTCTACACTGTATGGTGTAACAAGGTTCTACACTATGGTGTAACAAGGTTCTACACTGTATGGTGTAACAAGGTTCTACACTGTATGGTGTAACAAGGTTCTACACTGTATGGTGTAACAAGGTTCTACACTATGGTGTAACAAGGTTCTACACTGTATGGTGTAACAAGGTTCTACACTGTATGGTGTAACAAGGTTCTACACTGTATGGTGTAACAAGGTTCTACACTGTATGGTGTAACAAGGTTCTACACTGTATGGTGTAACAAGGTTCTACACTGTATGGTGTAACAAGGTTCTACACTGTATGGTGTAACAAGGTTCTACACTGTATGGTGTAACAAGGTTCTACACTGTATGGTGTAACAAGGTTCTACACTGTATGGTGTAACAAGGTTCTACACTGTTAATAACTCTCTGATGTTAATAACTCTTTGATGTTGATAACTCTCTGATGTTAATAACTCTTTGATGTTGATAACTCTCTGATGTTGATAACTCTCTGATGTTGATAACTCTCTGATGTTGATAACTCTCTGATGTTGATAACTCTCTGATGTTGATAACTCTCTGATGTTGATAACTCTCTGATGTTGATAACTCTCTGATGTTGATAACTCTCTGATGTTGATAACTCTCTGATGTTGATAACTCTCTGTTAATAACTTTCTGATGTTAATAACTCTCTGGGGTTAATAACCCTCCAGGTTAATAATTCTCTGTAATGTTGAGGTACAGTCCCTGAACCCATTATGTACGTATGTAATGTTAAGGTACAGCCCCTGGACCCATTATGTACCTTTGTAATCTTTTGACTATATCACCCGACCCTGGGTATGAGGTGCATAATAAAAATATTAATCATTCGTCGCTCAACCTTGGGGTCGAGCGGACGTGCGATCAGCCTGCCCCTACTGGCGACTTGTGACATCGTCGTTTTCACAAAATGGCGCAGATGGGTCGCCAACGAGTCAACACAGTGTGCATTCAGATGGTTCGTGGGGCTGTGTCTGGCCAGAATGCTCCTGTTCTACTGCCTGCCATAATAAGAGACACCTACAGACTTGAGAATGAAGAATTGTATGGGTGGCTTTAAATGGTGCATATAGGATATTCGTTAAGCTTCGCAACACCAGTGTATATGAGGTCATCGCCAGGTTCCAAGAGGTCAGTGTTGACGTAAATTCGGCAATGACGATGTGCCTTTATGACGTATCTGGTACTATATCTGGGTAAAAATTAGAAACATCCTTTTTGAGGCAGATGAGTCTGAGTTGAGGGTTGTTTTTGACAGATACGGAACAGTACATATGGCAATGATGGGGAGGTGGTCGGAAGGGACATATGAAGGTCTGCTGGAGGGTACGTTTACATTAAAAATGATGTTACACCATCCCATCCCATCCTATATACAGTTGAACGACTTCAAGACTCAAGTGATGGTAAACTATGCTGGGCAACATCGCACCTGCAGAGTGTGCGGGGCCTATGACCACGTTGCTGTGCAGTGTGATAGACGGCAGGGCCCAAAGGATGCAGGAAGTTGAACGGAGGCTACAGTGCAACATGAGGAGATGGAGGAGACCAGGACGGCAAAGACTTCATCGAGTATGGCTTGGAGTGCAGAGGTCGACAGGTCGGAGTTGTTAGGGGATGGCTGTGCGACTCTACCGGGGGTTACGAGCTCATTGGGACTGGAACCTGGAGATGTGGAAGGAGTGACATCTGCTAACGATAGATATGTGGAGGCCGCGTTCATTACAGTGTTGCAGGACCTGTTGAGCACCCCAGGTGAGGTGTGTATGGTAGGAATTGCAGCTGGCTTGGAGTCGGCAGAGGACAGGGACACTGTGGCAGATGGACTGCCTGAAGCAAGTGTTGCAGCCGCAATGAGGCTACATCAAGTGGAGGTGGATGTGCATATTGATGGCCTCCAGGAGATGGCCATGGAGGAAGAAAGTGTGTCACGGAAGAGAGCAGCCCAATCTGACACAGATGATGTGCTCACACCGGCACAACGTCCAGGCAAAAAGAT
Organism: Cherax destructor; assembly: GCA_009830355.1. NCBI lineage: Eukaryota > Metazoa > Arthropoda > Malacostraca > Decapoda > Parastacidae > Cherax > Cherax destructor. The sequence goes on along the minus strand of WNWK01011124.1, from coordinate 16,858 downwards.
ATGGGCAGACATAGTGAGGGGTGGTGTTGGTGGTTCCAAGGGACAGAGACCCGTGAAAGATGGTTCACGAGGGTCTGGGGGTGACCGAGGTAGTACTCGGGGGGAAAGGGGATTGAGCAGTGCCAGTGCCTAAAGGAAAACTCCCATTGTTGGTTTCAAGTGTTTCTCTGTGAATATTAATGGTCTGTGTGACAAAATGAAGCGTGAATGGTTCCATGAGTATTTGGTGAGGTATAGTATAGACGTGGTTTTTGTGCAGGAACATAACCACAAACCAGGATGTAAGTTAATGATAGAAGGGTACAATGTTTTTGCTGCACACTCCTTGAGATTAAAAGGGGGTGTGGCTATCTTAATAAGGGAGACTATCCCGTTTGTTGTTCATCGCAGTGAGGAGGGAGGGGAGGGGAGGGTATTAAGGGTGGATGGATTATGGGGGAGAGATAGGGTGACCTTTGTGTGCATTTATGGACCAGCGGAGGGGTACGGTAGGGTAAAGAATGATTTTGTGAGGGATATGTTAGTTTATCACCTGTGATCACTACCTGCGATTGCGGTAGTAGGTGGTTATTGGAACTGTGTGACATGTCGTAGGGATGTGGAACCACGGGGGGTGGGGTATTGTTCAGTTTTTCTGGGGTTGGTGGATGTGGGGGGGGTGCTGTTTGGGAAGTAGAACACACATTCGTGAGGAGGGGATATGCAGCACAGCTGGACCGGATATACGTGACTAGGAGAGCGGAAGTGGGGAAGGTGCGTGTATTGGATGTGTTTTTTTCGGACCACAGGGGGGTTTTGGTGAAATTGGGGTGGGAGGGACTGCCTCACAGGTACAGGAGTTATTGGAAATTAAATGTCCGGTTGCTTCATGGGGAGGAGGGGAGGGATACGTTTGCGTGTTTGTGGGAACGGTTGTGGTCCGAGGTGAGTGTGGATGGGGATTTGTTGACTTGGTGGGACAATGTTGCTAAGTGCAAGAAATGGGAATTCTATGTTAGACGGGGAAGGGAGGAAAACTAGTTTGCGTATGAGCTTATTAGGTATCTTGAGGGGCAGTTAAGGGATTGTTATGGGAGAGGGGGAAGGAGTGCGGCATACCCTGTTGTGGAAATAGAGGGGTTGAAGGATAACACCAAGGTTTTGCAAAATGAACGGTTTGATGTGGCAAGGGTAATGGGTGGGTTGGAGGAGGTGGTATGAGGTGATAGTCCATAGGTGTGTGTCCTGCGAGGGCAGGCGTTTCAGCGCAAAGCTATAGAAATGGTAGGGTTGCGTGTGCATGAAGGAATGGTGGGGTATGGGGTGGGGCAAGAGTTGGTAACAACAGAGAGTATGGGGTGGTATGTGGATGCGTGGTAAGATAAGATAAGATTTCTTCGGATTTTTAACCCCGGAGGGTTAGCCACCCAGGATAACCCAAGAAAGTCAGTGCGTCATCGAGGACTCTGTCTTATTTCCATTGGGGTCCTTAATCTTGTCCCCCAGGATGCGACCCACACCAGTCGACTAACAACCCAGGTACCTATTTGCTGCTAGGTGAACATGACAACAGGTGTAAGGAAACACGTTGAAATGTTTCCACCTGCCGGGAATCGAACCCAGGCCCTCTGTGTGTGAAGCAAGAGCTCTAGCCACCAGACCACCGGGTGGTGTGCAGGAGGAGGCTTTAAGGGATATGGGAGGTTGGGTGCAATGTGGACTTGAGAGGAGGGATAGGGAGGGGTTGAGTGGAGATATCATGAAGGATGAGGTATGGACTGCATTGATGGGTATGAGTAGGGGTAAGGTACCAGGGATAGACGGAATGCTGAGTGACTTTTATATACAGCATTGGGGAGTTTTAAAGGGTTTTTTAGTAAGGTTGTTAAATGTCATGAAGGAGAGGGGTGTTTTGGGGGATTTACAAGCAATGGCGATAGTGGTTTTGGTCCCAAAACGGGACAGTTAGATGATGGTGAGGGACTACAGGACTATATCACTTATGTGTGCTGTCTGTAAGTTATTTGCAAAAATATTAGGCAATAGATTGAAAAGGGTCCTAGATAAGGTTATTGTTGGGGTCAATATGGAGTGCTGGGAAGGTCAATGTACGTGGGGCATGGGGTCATTAGGGCGTTCATTGAGAGTAGGCAAGAGGAAGGGGGGATGGGTTAGCGCTGGATTGGAGGGTGGCGTATGATAGTGTGGAACGTGAAGTGTTGTGGAGGATTATGAGGTGCCAGGGGTTCGGTGAAGAGATTGTGCGTTGGGCGCGAATTTTGTACTGGGGAGCGAGTATGTGTGTGCAGGTGAATGGGAGGGTGGGGCAGCATGTTCGGATGAGTAGGGGTTTACGTCAGGGTTGTCCTCTATCACAAATGTTGTTCACGTGTTTGCAGGACCCGTTTTATAGGGCAGTGGAGGCGTCTGTGCAGGTGAAGAGGGAGGTGGATCTGGGTGTTGGGAGTCCAGGCATTGTGGGTTATGTGGATGATACGACGATCCTCGTGGGAGGGGGAGGTATTGGGGCATGTAGGGAGGGTTGTGGATGTTTTTGGGGAGGCGACGGGTATGAAAGTAAATGTGGATAAGTCGAAGTTCATGGGGATTGTGGACTGGGAAGGGATGGTAGGCGGGTATGTTAGTGGGAGGTGGTGTTTAGTGGAGCGGGTGAAGATTTGTGGTGTGGTGTATATGAGGGATGTGAGGGAGGTGAGGAAGGTTAATTCTGCGAGCATAGTAAATTGAGTGTTGGGTAGATTAGATGGTTTGCGGCCGTCACATCTCACGCTGCACCAAAGGGTAATAGTGGTTAATGTGCTACTATATAGTAAAACATGGCACGTGGCGGCAATGTACCCTTTGGTGCAGGGGGATGTTCAGAATTCAGAAGTTGTTGCATAGGGTATTTTGTTTTATTTGGGGATCGGGTTGTGATTGGCAAAGAAGGGGGGTGGTAACGCTCCCATTATGCTAGGGAGGGCTGGGGTTGATTCCCTCGGAATGCAGATTAAAGAGTGTTTATGTGAAGTGAGGGTGCCAGAGGGTGGTTGGAGAGGGGGGATAGGACTTCTGCTTGAGGATGTAAGGAGGTGGTGGGGAGGTTGGGATTTGAGGGAATGTGAGGACATGTTATGGGTTTTACTGTTTGTTAGGGATCCGACACATATGAGGGTCAGGGCCATTGAGAAGGTGGTGAGGTCTAGGGAGGTGGCGGTGGTGGAAGGGGTGTACCCTTTGTATGCTTGGAAGGACATTTGGGGGAGGCTAGGGAGGTTGTGCGTGCAACCATGTGTGAGTGAGGTATTGTTCCAGTTTCTCCGTGGGAACCTGCCGTCGGGAGTGGTATTACGTAACAGAGGCCTTAGGGTGGACAGGGTGTGTCGAGAATGTGGGGGGGATGAAACTGCATTTCATGTTGTATACTTTTGTGAGTGTTTGGGTGTTGTGAGGGAATGGTTGGAGTGTGTGATTTGTTTAGTGAGGGGGGAGGATTGTCAGTGTTGAGGGCACTCAGTTTGGATGTGGGTGGGGTAAGGGGTAGGGGAACGTTGGATGGCACCCACCTCCCCCCTATATGGGGGGAGGTGGGTAAGGGATTTTCCGGTGGGTTACAGGGACTTCAACATGAGGGATTTATGGACTTTGTGAGTGTGTCAGGGGTTTTGATGGGCTGGTCTCCCGGGGAAGGAGGGTTTGTGTGACGGTGACTGTGATGACGGGGCCCGTGTGATTGTGCGTGTGGGGTCCAGGTTGGTTAGCATAGGGGGATCCAGTGGGGGTATTACTGTTTTGTTTTATGTGCTTGTATGCATGAAGTGTGTGTGAGAGGGATTATTATTAATTTATACTTTCTGCAATTTAAATTGTATATCTACCCTTGTTTTAAAGGGTTATGTGTATGTTATACTTGTATTTTAAATAAAATATAAAGAAAATAAAGATATTAAACTAAACTAATTCTTGCAGGTGTTGATGACTGTGCTAACGACCATACTTGGTGACCTGAGCTACCCACAACAGCCTCTTCACCCTCACCAGGCACCATCGACCGAAGATGTGACCCCAGGAGCGTCCCAGGCTGGAGAGGTCCACGAAAAACTCAGACGGACGTTGAGGAAACAACCACGGTTCCTGGTTAATACTTCGGTGCCCTTCAGCGTGGCGCCACAACCCGTGAAAGACACGCCCGAGGTGGCCTTGGCCAAACAACTCTTCCTGCGCACTTTCCATAGGCTCAGGGAAGCACTTCTGGCTGCACAGTCTAACCACTTCCACCGGATCATAGACGAGGTTCATCTAAAACATTCTGACAACTTCCCGAGAAACAAAGACGAAGCCCCAGCAACAAACACTCACCACTTCCAGAGAATCAAAGATGAAGTCCCAGCAACAAACACTCACCACTTCCAGAGGATCAAAGACGAAGTCCCAGCAACAAACACTCACCACTTCCAGAGGATCAAAGACGAAGTCCCAGCCACAAACACTCACCACTTCCAGAGAATCAAAGATGAAGTCCCAGCAACAAACACTCACCACTTCCAGAGGATCAAAGATCAGGTCCCAGCAACAAACACTCACCACTTCCAGAGGATCAAAGACGAAGTCCCAGTAGAAAAGCTTCGCAACTTCAACATCCCATCCTTCCACGATGACTCCCATTCCCATGATGCTTCCCACGGTCACCCACACGACCACTCCCATGATGCTTCCAACGGTCACCCACACGACCACTCCCATGATGCTTCCAACGGTCACCCACACGACCACTCCCATGATGCTTCCAACGGTCACCCACACGACCACTCCCATGATGCTTCCAACGGTCACCCACACGACCACTCCCATGATGCTTCCAACGGTCACCCACACGACCACTCTCATGATGCTTCCAACGGTCACCCACACGACCACTCCCATGAAGCTTCCAACGGTCATCCACACGACCACTCCCATGATGCTTCCAACGGTCACCCACACGACCACTCCCCTGATGCTTCCAACGGTCACCCACACGACCACTCCCATGATGCTTCCCACGGTCACCCACACGACCACTCCCATGACCATCACGATCATTCCCACCAGCTCTCACATGATCCCTCCCATGGCCATTCACAATATCGTTCTCGTGATCATTACTCCCAAGAACATCCACATGACTACCATATTGATCCATACCACGACCACTCCCACGAGCCCCCACACGACCACTCCCACGAGCCCCACACGACCACTCCCACGAGCCCCACACGACCACTTCCACGAGCCCCACACGACCACTCCCACGAGCCCCCACACGACCACTCCCACGAGCCCCCACACGACCACTCCCACGAGCCCCCTCACGACCACTCCCACGATCTCCCACACGACCACTCCCACGAGAACTCAAATGAGAACCCACGCGATCACTCAAGGGAAAATTCGCAAGAGCGCTCATACAAAGCCTCCCATGAAAACTCCCACGAGCATCCCAGCAACCACTCCCATGACAAGTCCCGCGACTACCCGAACGACCAATCTCCGGAACACCAAGACGACCACTCCCACGAACACGCAAACGACCATTCGCACGAAAAGTCCGGAAAGCTCCCACACTCTCAGTCCCACTACCACCTACATTTCCACCCAGACAACAGAGACAGTCAACAGACACACGACCACCCCCACTCAGACAGTCAACACACACACGACCACCCCCACTCAGACAGTCAACACACACACGACCACCACCACTCAGACAGTCAACACACACACGACCTCCACCACCTACAGTCCCTCCCACTCTTCCTGCCACAACCTCGGATAAATCTTATCCCTGACGCAGACTTGGAACCCGAGTATTTCCTGCAGTCGGTGAAGGTGGACCCGGGGTTGATGATGCGCCTGCACCCGCCTCTTCCCCCTCACTCCTTCGTCCAGCAGTTCTACCCTCTGGGTGACGACGGTCTGGGTGGCACCTGCTACGAGTTTATCCTGCTGGAGCCTGATATTGAGGTCATGGAGAACCTCCTTCAGTCAGACCAGGGACGAAATAGAACACAGTCCAAGATAGAAGAGATCTCTAGACCCGTGGCTGAGAGAGAAGATATCTCTAGACCCGTCGCTGAGACAGAAGAGGTATCAAGGTCCGTGGCTGAGACAGAAGAGGTATCAAGGTCCGTGGCTGAGACAGAACCTATCCCAAAGTCTGAGGGTGAGACAGAAAAGATGCAAACATCGGTGACCAGGACAGAAAAGATCTCCAGGTCTGCAACGATCACAAAAACTGTGGCATTATCAGGATTATGAAAACTTCTGGAGTTTCTGGTTCCTTAACAACTAAGTTATATATATATATATATATATATATATATATATATATATATATATATATATATATATATATATATATATATATATATATGCAAGACAACCACTATGAAAAAAATAGAGGAATTCCAAGCGCTTTCGTGACTATTCACATTATCAAGGAACTATAAAAGGAAACATAACAAGAAGGCTTATAAAGGGGCAGAATACACCTCACAGTCACATCACACTAACAAAGACAACACCTCACAGTAGCGTGACATCTCACGACTCTGTGAAGAGGAACATAAGAAAGGACCTGAAACTCTTCCCAAAAATTAAGATTAGTCCAATTTATCATTAAATTCTTCCCAAATTTTATTTATTATAAATGAATCCAATTTATATAAACCAAAAGAAATATTCATATTATTTTCAAAACTGCTTTTAATGAAACATGATTCTATTATATTTCTCTCAACCATGGACTTGCTTGATACAACCTTCTCAGCATTTTGAAAATCAATTGGATGGTTAAAATCTCTCACATGAATAAATAAAGCATTAGAATCTTGTCCAGTTCTAATGCTATATTTATGTTGTTTTAATCTTAGTTCAAGATTTTTACCAGTTTGACCATAATAAACTTTATCGCATATTTTACAGGAATCTTATAGACACATCCGTCAGCATTTTGGGGGAATTTTTATCAAAAGTCTTTTACTGTATCAAGATTTTTAAATACAACTTTGATATTAAAATTCTTAAGAAAGGAAGGCATATCAACCAAGTTTTCATGGTAAGGGAGAACCAACATATTTTTGGTTGAATAAGGTTGGTTGTCCCTTTTTGGATTGTAAAAAGTATTTCTAGCTTTTTTAAAGGATTTATCAATTATGTTTCTTGGGTATTTTAAATCATTAGCTATTTCATAAATTTTAGAGATTTCTTTATCTATGAACTCTGGACTACAAATACGTAAAGCTCTCAAAAACATTGAAGAAAAAACCGACACTTTAACTCTATCTTGATGTGAAGAGTAATAGTGTACATAGGAACAATTATTTGTAGGTTTTCTGTAAATTTTGAATTTAAAATCAATGTTACCCTTAATAATAAACACATCTAGGAAGGGCAATGAGTTATTTACTTCGAATTCAACAGTAAAATTTATAGAATGAGCTAAGCTATTTAATTTAACAAGGAAATGGTTTATGTCTACATTCTTAGGCATAAGGCACAAAATATCATCAACATATCTATACCACTTAGCTCTATTGGGAAGGATAGTGTTAAGCAATCTTGTTTCGAAAAATTCCATATATAAGTTACTAAGAACAGGTGAAAGAGGATTTCCCATTGCCATACCAAACTTCTGAGTGTAAAACTCATCATTAAATACAAATTTTGCATCAACAATACAAAGTTTAATAAGTTTAATGATAGTAGGAACTGGCAATGGTAAATCATAATTAACCAGTTCTTCAGATAAGAAACTTAGTAAATCATCAACTGGAACTTTTGTAAACAAGGAGGTAACATCAAAACTAACCATATTGAAATCATTTAAATCAGTCAAGGTGCTTAATTTATCAACTAAATCTAAGTTGTTTTTAACATTAAAATTAGAAATTTTTCCAACAATTGGGCTCAAAATATCAACAAGCCATTTAGAAAGTTTATAAGAAACTGAACCTATAGAGCTAATAATTGGTCTAACAGGATTACCAGGTTTGTGTGTTTTTATTAATCCATACATATAAGGTAAAGATGGATTAGTGGAAGTAAATTTTTTAATTAATTCAAATTTGCCCTTCAATAGAAGTTTTATTGTTTTATTGAAATTGCTGTTAACAGTTTCTAAGGGATTCTTTCTAAGTTTAGAATAGGTTTCAAAATCATCTAGGAGGTTATTCATTTTATCTTGGTAATCGGTTTCTTTCATAATTACAATTGCATTTATTTTATCTGCTTTAGTAAGACGCAAATTTTTATTAATCAAAAGTGAATCATAAGACTTAAAGAATCTTTGAGGGCAATTGGGAATATTTTGTTTTAACATTGAGCTATATACCATCCCCTTACTAATGTTAATTTCATCAGTGGATAAATCAGAGTTTCAGGTCCTTTCTTATGTTCCTCTTCACAGAGTCGTGAGATGTTACGCTACTGTGAGGTGTTGTCTTTGTTAGTGTGATGTGACTGTGAGGTGTATTCTGTGTCTTTATAAGCCTTCTTGTCATGTTTCCTTTTATAGTTCCTTGATAATGTGAGTAGTCACGAAAGCGCTTGGAATTCCTCTATTTTTTATAGTGGTTGTCTTGCATATTTTGATATCACCTGTTTACTGTGATCTTTTTGCATATATATATATATATATATATATATATATATATATATATATATATATATATATATATATATATATATATATATCACACACACACACGTTAGAGTTGGGACGATGCCAAAATTTTGGCCAATAACGATACTTTAACTATTTTTTTATTTTTAAAATTATAATTTCATTGCAGATTGCAGATTACATAGGTATTGGTAGTTACAATGTAAATTGAGTGCAAGGAGAGCCATTGACATGCCATGGTATGTACTTAATATTAGAGAAATTTATTGAGTTTATTCTAGTTAAAAATTATTTTCAAAATTACAATATGATGAAATTTTACTGTTTAAATTATTATATAATGATATTAGATCTTAGATTGTTACAGGTGTTAAGATTCTTGAATGATAATATGGAATTGAGATTATCTTAAGGAAAATAACATTGAGCATTTTTGACATTAACTTATAATATGAGTAGGGGGTAACATAATAGTAACATATTATTAAAAATTGAGATTATCGTATAGGAAAGTAACAATGAGCATTTTTCAAAGTAGTTTATAGCATGATCATTTAGGTTTGGGTGAGTAGGTGGTTTTTGAGTTGAGTCTTAAATTGATTTTCAGACAAGGTTACCTTAATATTTACTGGTAATGAATTCCAGATTCTGGGGCCCTTTATGTGCATAGAATTTTTACATAGGTTGATATGAACACGGGGTATATCAAAAAGTGATCTGTGTCGTGTGTTGTGGTCATGGGTCCTATTAAAGTTGGTGAGGAGAGTTTTGAGCAGAGGGTTTATATTAGAGTGTAAAGTTTTATATATGTAGTAGGCACAAGAGTAAGTATGAATGTTCTTTACGGTGAGTAGTTTGAGACTTTTGAATATTGGTGGAGTATGCTGTCTAGAGTGGGAATTTGTTATCATTCTGACTGCAGCCTTTTGCTGGGTTATGAGTGGTCTAAGGTGATTTAATGTTGTTGATCCCCATGCACAGATTCCATAGGTGAGATAAGGGTAGATAAGTGAATGATATAGTGCAAGGAGAGCTGATTGAGGTACATAATAGCGTATCTTTGATAATATGCCTACTGTCTTCGAGATTTTCTTGGAAATTTGTTGTATATGTGTTTGGAATTTAATTCTACTGTCAAGGTGGATTCCTAGGAATTTTCCCTCTGTGAGTCTTGTGATGGGTGTACCATTGAGTGTTATGTTAAGTGGAACATTTGTGACTTTGTTTCCAAACTGTATGAAGTAGGTCTTGTCAGTATTGAGAGTAAGTTTGTTAGTCGTCATCCATGTTGATATTTTCTGTAATTCGGCATTAACAGTGTTCAACATATAATTGAATGTTTATTGCACACTGGGTATTGCACACTGGGTATTGCACACTGAGTATTGCACACTGGGTATTGCACACTGAGTATTGCACACTGAGTATTGCACACTGAGTATTGCACACTGAGTATTGCACACTGAGTATTGCACACTGGGTATTGCACACTGAGTATTGCACACTGGGTATTGCACACTGAGTATTGCACACTGGGTATTGCACACTGGGTATTGCACACTGGGTATTGCACACTGAGTATTGCACACTGGGTATTGCACACTGGGTATTGCACACTGGGTATTGCACACTGGGTATTGAATAACACAGGAGGTTAAATATTCAGTAACTTAATGTCTCTGAGATGAGAATGTTAATACTCATTACTTGTTGTGTTAGTACTCACCTATATGTGGTTGCAGGAGTCCAGTCGCAGCTCCTGGCCCCTCCTCTTCACTGGTCGCTACTAGGTCCACTTTCTCTCTGCTCCATGAGCCCTGTCGTACCTCTTCTTCAAGCTATGTATGGATCCTGCCTTCACTACATCAGTGTTCAGATTGTTCCACTTCCTGACAACTCTGTGACTGAAGAAATACTTCCTAACATCCCTGTGATTCATCTGAGTCTTCAACTTCCAACTGTGACCCCTTGTTGTTGTGTCCCATCTCTGGAACATCCTGTCCCTTCTCAATTCCTCTCAGAATTTTATATGTCGTTATCATATCCCCCCTATCTCTCCTGTCCTCCAGTGTCGTCAGGTCGATTTCCCTTAACCTCTCCTCGTAGGACATACCCCTTAGCTCCGGGACTAGTCTTGTTGCAAACCTTTGCACTTTCTCTAATTTCTTGACGTGCTTGACCAGGTGTGGGTTGCAGATGTGTGTTTGTATTGTGCCTCCATGTTCTGTGTGTGTGTGTGTGTGTGTACTCACCTAGTTGTGGTTGCAGGGGTCGAGTCACAGCTCCTGTGTGTGTGTGTGTGAATGTAAGAGAAACTCTCAGTCGTGAGGTAAAGTGTTAATGTTGACATTTTTAAGCACACTTGTCATGTTAATATTCTAAAAAGTATCGGCTGGTATCAGCAAATTTTTAACCGATACCATAAAAAAGACCGATACTCACCGATATACATTACTGGCCACTTTTATTATTATATATATATATATATATATATATATATATATATATATATATATATATATATATATATATATAAATAACAAAAACTGTGATAAGTACATTTGAATATAATTATATTATAATAATGTTAAGGTTAACTCTTAAATAAGAGTACAGACTATATGTGAACCTGTGTTCAACTTCTTCAATAAAGCCGAGAGTCCCCTGTTACTTTAATACCACTGACACTACCACTGTTACTTTAATACCACTGACACTACCACTGTTACTTTAATACCACTGACACTACCACTGTTACTTTATTACCACTGACAGTCCCACTGTTACTTTAATACCACTGACACTACCACTGTTACTTTATTACCACTGACACTACCACTGTTACTTTAATACCACTGACACTACCACGTTACTTAATCACTGACCTACACTGTTACTTTAATACCACTGACTCCACTGTTACTTTAATCCACTGACACTCCACTGTTACTTAATCCCTGACACTACCACTGTTCTATGCACCCTGACTTTATCCACTGATGTTCTTACCACTGACATACCACTGTTCTTAATACCACTGACACTCCACTGTTCTTTAATACCATACACTACCACTGTTACTTTAATACCACTGCTACCACGTTACTTCCATGACATAACTGTTACTTTAATACCACGACACTACCACTGTTACTTTAATACCACTGACACTCCACTGTTACTTTAATACCACTGACACTCCATGTTCTTTATTACCACTGACATCCACTGTTCTTAATACCTGACACTACCACTGTTCTTTACCATGTCCACTGTTACTTTTACTGCCTCTGTTCTTTCTGCTACCACTGTTTTTACACTGACACCTGTTTTTATACACTGAACTCCATGTTATTAATATGACTACCACTGTCTTTAATACCACTGACATACCACTGTTACTTTATTACCACTGACCTACCACTGTTACTTAATCCACTAATACACTGTTACTTTATTACATAATCCACTTTACTTTAATACCACTAATACCACTGTTGCTTAATACCACTGACATACATTTACTTATAATGAATACCTTTATTAATACCATGACCTACCCTGTTACTTTATACCACTGAATCCACTGTTCTTTAATCCACTGACACTACCACTGTTACTTTAATACCACTGACACTACCACTGTTACTTTATTACCACTGACACTACCACTGTTACTTTATTACCACTGACAGTCCCACTGTCTTTAATACCACTGACACTACCACTTTCTTTTACCACTGACAGTCCACTGTTCTATTACCACTGACACTACCACTGTCTTATTACCACTAACACTACCACTGTTCTTTATTACCACTGACACTACCACTGTTCTTTATTACCAATGACAGTCCACTGTTCTTTACCACTGACACTACCCTGTTCTTTATTACCACTGACACTCCACTGTTACTTTATTACCACTGACATACCACTGTTACTTATTACCACTGACATCCACTGTTCTTAATACCACTGACACTACCACTGTTACTTTAATACCACTGACATACCACTGTTACTTTATTACCACTGACACTACCACTGTTACTTTAATACCACTGACACTACCACTGTTCTTTAATACCACTGACACTACCACTGTTCTTTAATACTACTGACACTACCACTGTTCTTTAATACCACTGACACTACCACTGTTCTTTATTACCACTGACAGTCCACTGTTACTTTTACCACTGACACTCCATTGTTACTTTAATACCACTGACACTACCACTGTTCTTTAATACCACTGACACTCCACTGTTCTTTAATACCACTGACACTACCACTGTTCTTTATTACCACTGACCTACACTGTTCTTTATTACCACTGACAGTCCATGTTCTTTATTACCACTGACACTACCATGTTCTTATACCACTGACACTACCACTGTCTTTATTACCACTGACACTACCACTGTTCTTTATACCACTGACATCCACTGTTCTTTAATACCACTGACATACCACTGTTACTTTAATACCACTGACACTACCACTGTTACTTTATACCACTGACACTACCACTGTTCTTAATTCCACTGACAGTCCCACTGTTCTTTAATACCACTGACACTACCACTGTTCTTTATTACCACTGACAGTCCACTGTTCTTTATTACCACTGACACTACCACTGTATTTATTACATAACACTACCATGTAACTTTATTACCACTGACACTACCACTGTTCTTTATTACCACTGACACTACCACTGTTACTTTATTACCATGACAGTCCACTGTCTTTATTACCACTGACACTACCACTGTTCTTTATTACCACTGACACTCCCTGTTCTATTACCACTGACACTCCATGTTCTTTATCCACTGACACTACCACTGTACTTTATACCACTGACACTACCACTGTTACTTATTACCACTGACACTACCACTGTTATTTATTACCACTGACATCCCTGTACTTAACCACTGACACTACCACTGTTACTGTATTACCACTGACACTACCACTGTTCTTTATTACCACTGACATCCACTGTTCTTATACCACTGACACTACCACTGTTACTTTATTACCACTGACACTACCACTGTTCTTATAATGACACTCCACTGAACTTTATACCACTGACATCCACTGTTACTTATACCACTGAATCCACTGTTACTTATTACCACTGACACTACCACTGTTACTTTAATACCACTGACACTACCACTGTACTTTATACCACTGACATCCCACTGTTCTTATTACCATGACACTACCACTGTTTCTTTATTACCACTGACACTACCACTGTACTTATTACCACTGATCCCTGTTCTTTATTACCACTGACAATCACTGTTTATTACCACTGACACTACCACTGTTACTTTATTACCACTGACACTACCACTGTTACTTTATTACCACTGACAGTCCCACTGTTACTTTATTACCACTGACACTACCACTGTTACTTTATTACCACTGACACTATCACTGTTACTTTATTACCACTGACACTATCACTGTTACTTTATTACCACTGACACTACCACTGTTACTTTATTACCACTGACTGTCCCACTGTTACTTTATTACCACTGACAGTCCCACTGTTACTTTATTACCACTGACAGTACCACTGTTACTTTATTACCACTGACACTACCACTGTTACTTTATTACCACTGACACTATCACTGTTACTTTATTACCACTGACACTACCACTGTTACTTTATTACCACTGACACTACCACTGTTACTTTATTACCACTGACACTATCACTGATACTTTATTACCACTGACACTACCACTGTTACTTTATTACCACTGACACTACCACTGTTACTTTATTACCACTGACACTATCACTGTTACTTTATTACCACTGACAGTACCACTGTTACTTTATTACCACTGACACTACCACTGTTACTTTATTACCACTGACACTATCACTGATACTTTATTACCACTGACACTACCACTGTTACTTTATTACCACTGACACTACCACTGTTACTTTATTACCACTAACACTATCACTGTTACTTTATTACCACTGACACTACCACTGTTCTTTATTACCACTGACTGTCCCACGGTTACTTTATTACCACTGACAGTCCCCCTGTTACTTTATTACCACTGACAGTCCCACTGTTACTTTATTACCACTGACTGTGTTACATGGAGTTTACCTGAAGAGGGTTTTGGGGGTCAACGCCCATGCGGCCCGGTTTGTGACCGGGCCTCGTGGTGGATCTGATCAATCACACTGTTACTGCTGGCCGCACGCAAACCGACGTACGAACCACAGCCTAACTGGTCAGGTACTGACTTTAGGTGCCTGTCCAGTGCCTGCTTGAAGACAACCAGGGGTCTATTGGTAATCCCCCTTATGTATGCTGGGAAGCAGTTGAACAGTCTTGGGCCCCTGATACTTATGGTGTTGTCTCTCAGTGTACTCGTGGCACCCCTGCTTTTCATTGGGGAAATGTTGCATCGTCTGCCGAGTCTTTTGCTTTCATAGGGAGTGATTTTCGTGTGCAATTTTGGTACTAATCCCTCTAGGATACCCATCAGTTACACAACCCAGGGCAACATGGGTTTAGAGCAGGTCGCTCCTGCCTCTCACAACTACTGGACCACTATGACAAGGTCTTGGATGCTCTGTAGAACAAATGCAGATGTAGTATACACAAAAATTCCAAAAGCCTTTGACAAGTGTGACCATGGTGTAATACAACACAAAATACGTGATAAAGGAATAACAGGAAAAGTTGGTAGATGGATCTATAACTTCCTGACAAATAGAACACAAAGAGTAGTAGTCAACAGAGTAAAGTCTGAGGCAGCTACTGTGAAAAGCTCTGTTCCACAAGGCACAGTACTTGCTCCCATCCTATTCCTCATCCTCATATCTGACATAGATGTAATCATAGCTCCATGTCTTCCTTTGCGGATGACACCCGGATTGCCATGACAGTGACCTCCATCTAAGACACTGCATGACTCCAAGCGGACATAAACCAAAGCTTCAAATGGGCCACTCAAAACAATATGAAGTTCAATGAAGAGAAATTTCAACTACTCAGATATGGGAAACTTGAGGAAATTAAAACTGTATCAAGGTATACAAGTTCTAACCATACAATAGAGCGAAAAGGTAATGTGAAGGACCTGGGAGTGATAATGTCAGAGGATCTCACCTTCAAAGACCACAACAATGTATCTACCACATCTGCTAGAAAAATTATAAGATGGATAATGAGAACCTTCAAAACTAGGGACGCCAAGCCCATGATGATTCTCTTCAAATCGCTGCTGTACACTAACAGCCCCCTTCAAGGCTGGCGAAATTGCTGACATGGAGAGTGTACAAAGAACTTTTACGGCACACATAAGTACGATAAGGCACCTAAATTACTGGGAACGGTTGAAGGTCCTTGATCTGTATTCCCTGGAACGCAGGCGAGAGAGATACATGATAATATACACTTGGAAAAGCCTAGAGGAATTGGTACCAAACTTGCACACGAAAATCACTCCCTATGAAAGCAAAAGACTCGGCAGGAGATGCAACATTCCCCCGATGAAAAGCAGGGGCGCCACGAGTACACTGAGAGACAACACAATAAGTGTCAGGGGCCCAAGATTGTTCAACTGCTTCCCAGCATACATAAGGGGGATGACCAATAGACCCCTGGCTGTCTTCAAGAAGGCACTGGACAGGTACCTAAAGTCTGTACCTGACCAGCCGGGCTATGGTTCGTACGTCGGTTTGCGTGCGGCCAACAGTAACAACCTTGTGGGGAATTGTGAGAGAAGTCTATCTGGGACACCGCCACTAGCAATAAACAAACTCCCAGGGAGACGACCGACTCGTATAAATTTTACCGCAGTCATTCCCTTTAAGGTATGTGAGAACTTTACCCGCTCCTGGCCGCACCGAGGGGGTACCTTCAATATTCTCGTTCGCCCACTGCACTCTGGACCAGTATAAATAAATCTGAGAAGATCATTTATTATAGCTATATTACGTTAAATTTAAGTGGACTGTATTGGTTGTTGAACAACTGATCACACGGAGAAGAGGTAGAGAACACATAGTTCAATTAACATGACCAACACTCACCTAATTAACAGCATCATAGCGGTGTATCGTAGATCGTTGACCTAGCTAAAGTACATCTACTGTGCGTAACAATATCATTGGCCAATAACAAAGTAAACAGC
>WNWK01011123.1:57500-66253 GCA_009830355.1 Cherax destructor | reverse complement strand
GGGGCTCTTTTTACCTGGGTTTAGTTTTCACCATTGCTCTGTTGCCTCGTCTATTCTTCTCTTGGCCTCCTGCAGTTCTGTGGGGGGTTTTTTACATTACAGCAATTACCACCTTATGGCCCTCAGACTGAATTGTTAAAAATATGGGTCCCTTTCCCCCATTCCACCCTTTCCCTTTTTTTTCCCTCAAATCCCCACCTGTTTTTAAGAGCAGTGCAACTCCTCCTCCCCTCCCCCTCTATCTTTCCTGAGGATTTGATATCCGGGTGGAAAGATTGCATTTTTTATCATCCTGGTGAGTTTCTTTTTGTGAGTGCTATTATGTCTGGGGATGTCTCCTTTATTCTTTCATGCCCTCCTCACATTTATTTGTTATACCATCTGCATTTGTATACCAAACCTTTAACTTTTTTTCTAAAACCGTAGTCGGGGGGGTTTTTGGGGGTTTGGGGAAAAAGGGGGAGATCTGAGGGGGAACTATGGGTGGTTGGTGTAAAAAGGTGGAGTTTGTAATGAGGTGGGTGGAATCATTGGGTATGGCATGGGGTTTTTGGGTTAGGTTGTTTGGTTGCATTGGGGTTGTCCAGGTTGAGGAACATCTAAAAGGTGGTTGTATTAGGGGCTTCCCCTGAGTCTGGGTTCCCCTGTCCATCTCTCTTTCCTCCTTTTGTCTCTGTACCCTCTCTTTCAGTTTCTGTCTTTCTTCCCGTGTTCTGTCGCGGTCGAGATACCCCCTCCGGTACTCTGACATATCCCTTGGTCTTGCTTTCTCCTGCAGGATCCTGTTTAGTCAATTCTGTTTTGAAAATTACTTTGACGGGCCCGGGATTCTTCCTCTTGCAAACCCCCTATTCTCAAAAAATTTGCCAGCTGGGTCATGTCATCTTCTCCTATTGATTTCATGATGTTTTCAATCGCTTTTTTCCCCCCTTGTCTTCTTGCTTGTAATTTTCCCCCTTCAGCTTCCTGGAGCCCATAAAAAAGACTGATCTCTTTCTTTCATTCTCCCACACCTATCCCCATGTAACCCCTGATTCGATTTAGTTGCCTCCATTTTCAGCTTTCCTTTCTTCAATCTCTTCACTGTCTGTTATCCCTTGGCCCCGTGGCCTGTCCTTTTCCCTTTTTAACTTTCCCTTTCACTGCTGTGGTCTGTTAAAGGGTTCTACCGTAAGCTTAGCTCTCCCTTTTACTACACTCCCCCGATTGTTCCTGATGTGATCCTCTCTTTCTCTCAGGCCCACGATGGTCTGATATGGCCTCTGCATACAGTTTCACCCGTTCTCTACAGTCCCTTCTTTGGGCTGAGGTAGCAGTTTCTGATACCATGTCCCCATTGCTTTTTTTGTTCTTTAGGCTGTTTCTTTCAAATTTTTTAGTTTCCCCTTCTAATCTCTGATTTAGCCTCTGCTTTTTTGTGTGTGTGTGTGTGTGTGTGTGTGTGTGTGTGTGTGTGTGTGGGGGTGTTTGTGTAATCAAATGATTATAATGTAAAGCTAACCATGTGTTTTCTTGTTACAGGTAGTGTAGGCTGTAGTGAAGGTGCTGGTGCCAGACTGAGGTAGAGTGCCATGTCTCGTGCTTGTTGGTGACACTAAAAAGTGTCTTGGTCGCTGCCAGTAAACATTCATTATATGAATGGTTGTTCGCATTACACGATTTTTATTATTTCTGATGAACCAAAAGTTCGCACTTAGGAAAGACTTTGGCTCCGAGCTGCACCATTGTCTGGGGTTCTGTGAGGACTAGGCTGGAGGCAGTGTGCCAGGCATGATCATGTGAGGACTAGCTGAGGCAGGTGCCAGGCATGATCATCAACTAGGCTGGAGGCAGTGTGCCAGGCATGATCATGTGAGGACTAGGCTGGAGGCAGTGTGCCAGGCATGACATGTGAGGACTAGGCTGGAGGCAGTGTGCCAGGCATGATCATAGGAATAGGCTGGAGGCAGTGTGCTAGGCATGATCATGAGACTAGGCTGGAGGCAGTGTGCCAGGCATGATCATAACAACTAGGCTGGAGGCAGTGGTGCCAGGCATGATCATGTGAGGACTAGCTGGACAGTGTGCCAGGCATGATCATGTGAGGACTAGGCTGGAGGCAGTGTGCCAGGTCATGATCAGTGAGGACTAGGCTGGAGGCAGTGTGCCAGGCATGATCATGTGAGGACTAGGCTGGAGGCAGTGTGCCAGGCATGATCATGTGAGGACTAGGCTGGAGGCAGTGTGCCAGGCATGATCATACAACAGGCGGGAGGCAGTGGCCAGGCATGATCATGTGAGGACTAGGCTGGAGGCAGTGTGCCAGGCATGATCATGTGAGGACTAGGCTGAGGCAGTGGCCAGGCATGATCATGTGAGGACTAGGCTGGAGGCAGTGTGCCAGGCATGATCATGTGAGGACTAGGCTGGAGGCAGTGTGCCAGGCATGATCATGTGAGGACTAGGGTGGAGGCAGTGTGCCAGGCATGATCTTTAAAACTAGGCTGGAGGCAGTGTGCCAGGCATGATCATGTGAGGACTAGGCTGGAGGCAGTGTGCCAGGCATGATCATGTGAGGACTAGGCTGGAGGCAGGTGCCAGGCATGATCATGAGGACTAGGCTGGAGGCAGTGTGCCAGTCATGATCATGTGAGGACTAGGCGGGAGGCAGTGTGCCAGGCATGATCATGTGAGGACTAGGCTGGAGGCAGTGTGCTAGGCATGATCATGTGAGGACTAGGCTGGAGGCAGTGTGCCAGGCATGATCATAACAACTAGGCTGGAGGCAGTGTGAGACATGATCATAACTAGGCTGGAGGCAGTGTGCCAGGCACATGATCATGTGAGGACTAGGCTGGAGGCAGGTGCCAGGCATGACTGCGTTAGGACTAGGCTGGAGGCAGTGTGCCAGGCATGATTATTGAGACTAGGCTGGAGGCAGTGTGCCAGGCATGATCATATCAGCAGGCTGGAGGCAGGTGCGGCATGATCATGTGAGGACTAGGCTGAGGCAGTGTGCCAGGCATGATCATAACAACTAGGCTGGAGGCAGTGTTGAGGCATGATCATAACAACTAGGCTGGAGGCAGTGGCGGCATGATCATAACAACTAGGCTGGAGGCAGTGTGCCAGGCATGATCATAACAACTAGGGTGGAGGCAGTGTGCCAGGCATGATCATAACAAGAGAGTTTAGGTAGATCCTTGTGGGGCGAGTGGACGGGTGAAGAACATGGTTGAGAGAGTGGAGTGAGAGTGCCTGGATAAACCCAGCACGGAATGCAAAACAGAAGGATCAGGCTTTTTTTTTTTTTTTTTTTTTTTTTTTTTTTTTTTTTTTTTTTTTTTTTTTTTTTTTTTTTTTTTTTTTTTTTTTTTTTTTTTTTTTTTTTTTTTTTTTTTTTTTTTTTTTTTTTTTTTTTTTTTTTTTTTTTTTTTTTTTTTTTTTTTTTTTTTTTTTTTTTTTTCCCCCCCCCCCCCCCCCCCCCCCCCCCCCCCCCCCCCCCCCCCCCCCCCCCCCCCCCCCCCCCCCCCCCCCCCCCCCCCCCCCCCCCCCCCCCCCCCCCCCCCCCCCCCCCCCCCCCCCCCCCCCCCCCCCCCCCCCCCCCCCCCCCCCCCCCCCCCCCCCCCCCCCCCCCCCCCCCCCCCCCCCCCCCCCCCCCCCCCCCCCCCCCCCCCCCCCCCCCCCCCCCCCCCCCCCCCCCCCCCCCCCCCCCCCCCCCCCCCCCCCCCCCCCCCCCCCCCCCCCCCCCCCCCCCCCCCCCCCCCCCCCCCCCCCCCCCCCCCCCCCCCCCCCCCCCCCCCCCAAACCCCCCACCTTTTAATGATCATCCCTGGCACACTCCCTCCAGCCTAGTGTTAAGATCATGCCTGGCACACTGCCTCCAGCCTAGTCCTCAATGATCATGCCTGGCACACTCCTCAGCCTAGCTGATATGATCATGCCTGCACACTGCCTCCAGCCTAGTCCTCACATAATCATGCCTGGCACACTGCCTCCAGCCTAGTCCTAACATGATCATGCCTGGCACACTGCCTCCAGCCTAGTCCTCACATGATCATGCCTGGCACACTGCCTCCAGCCTAGTTCAATGATCATGTCTCACACTGCCTCCAGCCTAGTGTTATGACATGCCTGGCACACTGCCTCCAGCCTAGTCCCATGATCATGCCTAGCACACTGCCTTCCAGCCTATTCCTCACATGATCATGCCTGGCACACTGCCTCCAGCCTAGTCCTCACATGATCATGACTGGCACACTGCCTCCAGCCTGTCCCACATGATCATGCCTGGCACACTGCCTCCAGCCTAGTCCTCACATGATCATGCCTGGACACTGCCTCCAGCCTAGTCTCACATGATCATGCCTGGCACACTGCCTCCAGCCAGTTGTTATGATCATGCCTGGCACACTGCGCTCCAGCCTAGTCCTCACATGATCATGCCTGGCACACTGCCTCCAGCCTAGTCCTCACATGATCATGCCTGGCACACTGCCTCCAGCCTAGTCCTCACATGATCATGCCTGGCACACTGCCTCCAGCCTAGTCCTCACATGATCATGCCTGGCACACTGCCTCCAGCCTAGTCCTCACATGATCATGCCTGGCACACTGCCTCCAGCCTAGCTGTTATGATCATGCCTGGCACACTGCCTCCAGCCTAGTCCTCACATGATCATGCCTGGCACACTGCCTCCAGCCTAGTCCTCAATGATCATGCCTTGGCACACTGCCTCCAGCCTAGTCCTCACATGATCATGCCTGGCACACTGCCTCCAGCCTAGTCCTCACATGATCATGCCTGGCACACTGCCTCCAGCCTAGTCCTCACATGACATGCCTGGCACACTGCCTCCAGCCTAGTTGTTATGATCATGCCTGGCACACTGCCTCCAGCCTAGTCCTCACATGATCATGCCTAGCACACTGCCTCCAGCCTATTCCTCACATGATCATGCCTGGCACACTGCCTCCAGCCTAGTCCTCACATGGTCATGCCTGGCACACTGCCTCCAGCCTAGTCCTCACATGATCATGCCTGGCACACTGCCTCCAGCCTAGTTGTTATGATCATGCCTGGCACACTGCCTCCAGCCTAGTCCTCACATGATCATGCCTGGCACACTGCCTCCAGCCTAGTCCTCACAGAACCCCCAGACAATGGTGCAGCTCGGAGCCAAAGTCTTTCCTAAGTGCGAACTTTTTGGTTCATCAGAAATAATAAAAATCGTGTAATGCGAACAACCATTCGTATAATGAATGTTTACTGGCAGCGACCAAGACACTTTTTAGTGTCACCAACAAGCACGAGACATGGCACTCTACCTCAGTCTGGCACCAGCACCTTCACTACAGCCTACACTCACCTGTAACAAGAAAACACATGGTTAGCTTTACATTATAATCATTTGATTACACAAACACTCACACACACACACACACACACACACACACACACACACACACACACACACACACACAGCAGAGGCTAAGATACAGAGATTAGAAGAGGAACTGAAAAATTTGAAAGAAACAGCCTAAAGAACTAAAAAGCAATGTGGACATGGTATCAGAAACTGCTACCTCAGTCACAAAGAAGAGGACTGTAGAGAACGGAGTGAAACTGTATGCAGAGGCCATATCAGACCATCGTGGAGCCTGAGAGAAAGAGAGGATCACATCAGGAACAATCGAGGGGAGTGTAGTAAAAAGGGAGAGCTAAGCTATACGTAGAAGCCCTAACAGACCACAGCAGTGCACAGGGGAAAATTAAGAAGGAAAGCGAGGCCACTGGGCCAAGGGATAACAGACAGTGAAGAGATTGAAGAAAGGAAAGCTGCAATGGAGGCAACTAAATCGAATCAGGGTTACATAGGATAGGTAGGGAGAATGAAAGAAAGAGATCAGTCTTTATTTATGGGCCCAGGAAGCTGAAGGGGAAACTTACGGCAAGAAGACAAGGGAGAAAATGCGATTGAAAACATCATGAAATCAATAGGAGAAGATGACATGACCCAGCTGGCAAATTTTCTGAGAATAGGGGGTTTGCAAGAGGAAGAATCCGCCAGTCAAAGTAATTTTCAAAGCAGAATTGACTCAAACAGGATCCTGCAGGAGAAAGCAAGACCAAGGGATATGTCAGAGTACCGGAGGGTGTATCTCGACCGCGACAGAACACGGGAAGAAAGACAGAAACTGAAAGAGAGGGTACAGAGACAAAAGGAGGAAAGAGAGATGGACAGGAGAACCCAGACTCAGGAGGAAGCTCTAATACAACCACCTTCAGATGTTCCTCAACCTGGACAACCCCAATGCAACCAAACAACCTAACCCAAAACACACATGCCATACCCAATGATTCCACCCACCTCATTACAAACTCCACCTTCACACCAACCACCCATAGTTCCCCATCAGATCTCCCATTTTCCCAACCCCAACATACCCCCCAGACTACGGTTTTAGAAAAGAAGTTAAAGGTTTGGTATACAAATGCAGATGGTATAACAAATAAATGTGAGGAGTGGCATGAAAGAATAAAGGAGACATCCCCAGACATAATAGCACTCACAGAAACGAAACTCACCAGGATGATAACAAATGCAATCTTTCCACCCGGATATCAAATCCTCAGGAAAGATAGAGGGAGCAGAGGGGGAGGAGGAGTTGCACTGCTCATTAAGAACAGGTGGGGATTTGAGGAAGTGAAAGGAATGGATGGAATGGGTGAAAGGGACCACATAGTAGGAACAATTCAGTCTGAGGGCCATAAGGTGGTAATTGCTGTAATGTACAACCCGCCACAGAACTGCAGGAGGCCAAGAGAAGAATATGACGAGAGCAACAGAGCAATGGTAGACACACTAGCCGAGGTAGCCAGAAGAGCCCACATGGGGAGAGCAAAGTTACTAGTTATGGGTGATTTCAATCACAAAGAGATTGATTGGGAAAACCTAGAGCCCCATGGGGGTCCTGAATCATGGAGAGCCAAGATGATGGATGTGGTACTGGAAAACCTCATGCATCAACATGTTAGAGACACTACCAGAGAGAGAGGTGGGGATGATCCAGCAAGACTGGACCTAGTATTCACCTTGAGTAGTTCGGACATCGAGGATATCACGTATGAAAGGCCCCTTGGAGCTAGTGATCATTTGGTTCTGTGTTTTGATTATATAGTTGAGCTACAAGTGGAGAGGGGAGCAGGAATAGGAAGGGAGAAAAGAAACTACAAAAGGGGGGACTACACAGGCATGAGGAACTTCCTACAAGACGTTCAGTGGAAGAGAGAATTGGCAGGAAAACCAGTAAAAGAAATGATGGAATATGTGACAACCAAATACAAAGAGGCAGAGGAGATGTTTGTCCCCAAGGAAAACAGAAGTAATGGGAAGACCAGAACGAGTCCTTGGTTCACCCAAAGGTGTAGGGAGGCAAAAAGTAAGTGTAATAGAGAATGGAAAAAGTACAGAAGACAAAGGACCCAGGAAAATAGAGAGATTAGCCGAAGAGCCAGAAACGAATATGCACAGGTAAGAAGGGAGGCTCAGCGACAATATGAAAATGATATAGCATCAAAAGTCAAGTCTGACCCGAAGCTGTTGTATAGCCACATCAGGAGGAAAACAACAGTCAAGGACCAGGTAATCAGGCTGAGAAAGGAAGGTGGGGAGTTCACAATAAACGACCAAGAGGTATGTGAGGAGCTCAACATGAGATTTAAAGAAGTATTTACACAGGAGACAGGAAGGACTCCAGGAATTCAGAATAGGGAGGTATACCAACAAGTGATGGATGAAATACACACAACCGAGAAGGAGGTGAAGAAGCTGCTATGTGAACTCGATACCTCAAAAGCGGTGGGACCGGACAACATTTCTCCGTGGGTCCTTAGAGAGAGCAGAGATGTTGTGTGTGCCACTAACACAAATCTTCAACACATCCATTGAAACTGGACAACTACCTGAGGCGTGGAAGATGGCAAATGTAGTCCCAATTTTTAAGAAAGGAGACAGACACGAGGCATTAAACTACAGACCTGTGTCACTGACGTGTATAGTATGCAAAGTCATGGAGAAGATCATCAGGAGGAGAGTGGTGGAGCACCTAGAAAGACACAAGCTTATAAACGACAACCAGCACGGTTTCAGGGAAGGAAAATCCTGTGTCACAAACCTACTGGAGTTTTATGACAAGGTAACAGAAGTAAGACACGAGAGAGAGGGGTGGATAGACTGCATTTTTTGGACTGCAAGAAGGCGTTCGACACAGTTCCTCACAAGAGGTTAATGAAAAAGCTAGAGGATCAGGCACACGTAACAGGAAAAGCACTGCAATGGATCAGAGAATATCTGACAGGAGGCAACAACGAGTCATGGTACGTGACGAGATGTCAGAGTGGGCACCTGTGACGAGTGGAGTTCCACAAGGGTCAGTCCTAGGACCTGTACTGTTTTTGGTATATGTGAATGACATAACGGAAGGGATAGACTCAGAAGTGTCCCTGTTTGCAGATGATGTGAAGTTAATGAGAAGAATCAAATCAGTCGAGGATCAGGCAGGACTACAAAGAGACCTGGACAGGCTGCAAGCCTGGTCCAGTAACTGGCTCCTTGAATTTAACCCTGCCAAATGTAAAGTCATGAATATCGGGAAGGGCAAAGAGGACCGCAGACAGAGTATAGTCTAGGTGGCCAAAGACTGCAAACCTCACTCAAAGAAAAAGATCTTGGGGTGAGTATAATACCGACACATCTCCTGAGGCACACATC
>WNWK01011123.1:0-52500 GCA_009830355.1 Cherax destructor | reverse complement strand
CCACCGTACCATTACCTTACGACCTCCCACCCACCTTCAAGCTCCTCACCCCACATTCCAGACCCCCACTCCTCTCACACACGCGGGCGCGCACCATACATCTATCCTGCCATTCAATTCTGTCTTCTCTCTAGCAACTCAACTCTGCTGGAATCAAGCCTCTGAAGCTGTCGTAGCTATTAATGAAGCTGTCGTAGCTAGTAAAGCTGTTGTAGCTACTGAAGCTGTCGTAGCTTCTGACGAAGCTGTCCGTCCCTCAGCCTGGAGACTGAGGGACTGACCTCCTCAAATATTTTTTTTCCAAGGTTGATGGACTGATTACATCATCTTTATGTCATTACAACTGTTGCCTTTGTATTTGACTGAAGAAGCCTACTGTTTTGGCGAAACGTTTCATTAAAGAAGATAGCCAAGCGTTGCACATATGTGTTTATCTTGGCCTTCAAGGCAGGCCAGACTGTGTTCAGCTGGACAACGTAAAGAACTTTCACTGCTCGTATACACACAAACATAAACTACGGGGAACAAGCCATACCACGGGCGGGGATAGAACATAAGCAAGAAGGAACACTGCAGCAGTCCTACTGGCCCATGCGAGGCAGGTCCAATTCTCCTACAGGCTTAAGCCAATGCTTTAACCTAGTTAGGTCAGTCACATTCACTTAAGGAGCACGGCATCTGACCTAGTAGCACAAGCTAGTCAGGTCCAACTCACACCCACTCATGTATTTATCCAACCTATTTTTAAAACTACACAACGTCTTAGCTTCTATGACGGTACTCAGGGGTTTGTTCCACTCATCCACAACTCTATTACCAAGCCACTGGGCCAGTGGCTAACGCGTCGGTCTGGAGTTTTATGATTCTCTGATCGCGGGTTCTATCCCCGCCCGTGGTATGGTTTGTTTGCAATCGTATCATTACGATTACGTGAGTCACAACTACTGGGAACGCCTGAGGTCCCTTCAACTGTATTCCTTGGAACGTAGGCGAGAAAGGTACATAATTTACACCTGGAAAATCACTCTGTATGACAAGAGACTTGGCAGACAGTACAAAATATCTCCACTAGAAAGCACTAAGAAAGAACTATGAGTGTCAGAGGTCCCCGACTCTTCAACGCTTCACACACACTGTCAGTGGTTCGATCCCCGGAAAGGGTAGAAACATTAGGCGTGTTTCCTTACACCTGCTGCCCCGTTCACCTAAGAAGCAAGTAGGTACCTGGGTGTTAGTGGACTGATGTGGGTGACATCCTGGGGGACAAAATTGAAGGACCACAATGGAAATAAGAGACAGTCCTCGATGACGCACTGACTTTCTTGGGTTACCCTGGGTGGCTAACCCTTCGGGGTTAAAAATCCCAACAAAATCTTATATTTAATGTATATATATACACGGGTTTATCCAAATACTCATTTACATCTTGTGTTAACAATAATACATCTTAACACCCATTTGGAATATAAATGACAAATTCATTTGTTCATCTTTTAAGAATATAAATGACTTTCAGCTATTTGTTCATCCTTCAAAACTAACAGCCATCTGTTCATCCTTCAGACCAACTAACAGCAGGACTGTTCATCCTTCAGACCAACTAACAGCCATCTGTTCATCCTTCAGACCAACTAACAGCAGGACTGTTCATCCTTCAGACCAACTAACAGCCAACTGTTCATCCTTCAGACCAACTAACAGCCATCTGTTCATCCTTCAGACCAACTAACAGCCAACTGTTCATCCTTCAGACCAACTAACAGCAGGACTGTTCATCCTTCAGACCAACTAACAGCCAACTGTTCATCCTTCAGACCAACTAACAGCCATCTGTTCATCCTTCAGACCAACTAACAGCCATCTGTTCATCCTTCAGACCAACTAACAGCCATCTGTTCATCCTTCAGACCAACTAACAGCCATCTGTTCATCCTTCAGACCAACTAACAGCCATCTGTTCATCCTTCAGACCAACTAACAGCCAACTGTTCATCCTTCAGACCAACTAACAGCCATCTGTTCATCCTTCAGACCAACTAACAGCCAACTGTTCATCCTTCAGACCAACTAACAGCCATCTGTTCATCCTTCAGACCAACTAACAGCAGACTGTTCATCCTTCAGACCAACTAACAGCCATCTGTTCATCCTTCCAGACCAACCAACAGCAGGACTGTTCATCCTTCAGACCAACTAAGCCAACTGTTCATCCCCCTAACAGCCATCTGTTCATCCTTCAGACCAACTAACAGCCAACTGTTCATCCTTCAGACCAACTAACAGCAGGACTGTTCATCCTTCAGACCAACTAACAGCCATCTGTTCATCCTTCAGACCAACTAACAGCAGGACTGTTCATCCTTCAGACCAACTAACAGCCAACTGTTCATCCTTCAGACCAACTAACAGCCATCTGTTCATCCTTCAGACCAACTAACAGCCAACTGTTCATCCTTCAGACCAACTA
The DNA here is from genome assembly GCA_009830355.1 of Cherax destructor. Classification (NCBI taxonomy): domain Eukaryota; kingdom Metazoa; phylum Arthropoda; class Malacostraca; order Decapoda; family Parastacidae; genus Cherax; species Cherax destructor. The sequence continues at coordinate 50,033 of WNWK01011123.1, read as the reverse complement.
ACAGCCATCTGTTCATCCTTCAGACCAACTAACAGCCATCTGTTCATCCTTCAGACCAACTAACAGCCAACTGTTCATCCTTCAGACCAACTAACAGCCAACTGTTCATCCTTCAGACCAACTAACAGCCATCTGTTCATCCTTCAGACCAACTAACAGCCATCTGTTCATCCTTCAGACCAACTAACAGCCATCTGTTCATCCTTCAGACCAACTAACAGCCAACTGTTCATCCTTCAGACCAACTAACAGCCAACTGTTCATCCTTCAGACCAACTAACAGCCATCTGTTCATCCTTCAGACCAACTAACAGCCATCTGTTCATCCTTCAGACCAACTAACAGCCATCTGTTCATCCTTCAGACCAACTAACAGCCAACTGTTCATCCTTCAGACCAACTAACAGCCATCTGTTCATCCTTCAGACCAACTAACAGCCAACTGTTCATCCTTCAGACCAACTAACAGCCATCTGTTCATCCTTCAGACCAACTAATAGCCATCTGTTCATCCTTCAGCCACTGGTTCATCAAGTCATAAACACACAGTAAGACGCAATTACCTGAGGTCACTAACCCTTCTCTCAGACCTAATCTGCCAAGTGACCTACTTGGTCTACAGACCATCCATCAAGTTATCTCTCAACACCATCTACAAACATGGCACCATCTGCTGTATAAACCTCGTCTTCACTTATACACCATCTGTATGTGTGTATAATGTGTGTGTGTTTTGTAATGTTTATTTGTGGTTAACCTAACGCACCCTAAGTTAACCTAAGCTAGCTCAACCCAACATAACTTGCCCTAACTTAACCCAACCTACATTAACTTTGTCAATTTAAAAAAAAAAAAAAAAAAAAAATATTCCAAATTTGAAGTGTTAAAAGCCTAACATATGTAACACTTGTTAACACCTGTGTTGTACATGCGTCAGTTTCGTCAAAATATTGACGTATTTATACTACGTCAATAGATGGGAAGCAACACACTACATGCAGAAACACACTAACGTGTGTTCTAATGTTTACACCAGCTTGACAAAACCATAATCATAACCTTAATTTTCAAGGAGGGTGGACTGGTAAGCCAGAGGAAGGCTTCGGTCAGATGATCACAAGCTCCAGCTGTGGGTCATCAAATGACTGAAGATCCGCGTCAGGAAACACTTGATAAATTAGACACTTGTGCAACATTTGGGTATCTTTACCGAGGAAACTTTTCGCCACACAGTGGCTTCATCAGTCCTATACAAAGAAGAATGGTGAAGATCTAGAGTTTGAGGTAATCAGTCCCTCAGCCTGGACTCCAGGCTGAGTCGAGTGAGCACGAGTGTCTAATTTATCAACTTATCGGTTCTCTGAACCATTTATCCACATACTTGTCCTCTTTCCTGACAAACCTTACCTAGCCTAAAGCTCCTGGGGAGCGAAACGTAGCTGCAGGAAATTTATGAGTCACACAGACACACGAGTCACCTAACATCACTTACACATGAATGGTATACAATAGTGACAAGTGATGTCTAATTTAACATCACTTATACTAGAAACGTGAAAGTAAATCCTACACTGTTGGCCACCTTACATTCCTTCACACTGGACGACTTTCTTAGACTCACGCCACGTCTCACCTGCTAGTGTTTCTGTAAACACCAGTAAGTGCAGCATGTCACGTCTCACCTGCTAGTGTTTCTGTAAACACCAGTAAGTGCAGCATGTCACGTCTCACCTGCTAGTGTTTCTGTAAACACCAGTAAGTGCAGCATGCCACGTCTCACCTGCTAGTGTTTCTGTAAACACCAGTAAGTGCAGCATGTCACGTCTCACCTGCTAGTGTTTCTGTAAACACCAGTAAGTGCAGCATGTCACGTCTCACCTGCTAGTGTTTCTGTAAACACCAGTAAGTGCAGCATGCCACGTCTCACCTGCTAGTGTTTCTGTAAACACCAGTAAGTGCAGCATGTCACGTCTCACCTGCTAGTGTTTCTGTAAACACCAGTAAGTGCAGCATGCCACGTCTCACCTGCTAGTGTTTCTGTAAACACCAGTAAGTGCAGCATGTCACGTCTCACCTGCTAGTGTTTCTGTAAACACCAGTAAGTGCAGCATGTCACGTCTCACCTGCTAGTGTTTCTGTAAACACCAGTAAGTGCAGCATGCCACGTCTCACCTGCTAGTGTTTCTGTAAACACCAGTAAGTGCAGCATGTCACGTCTCACCTGCTAGTGTTTCTGTAAACACCAGTAAGTGCAGCATGCCACGTCTCACCTGCTAGTGTTTCTGTAAACACCAGTAAGTGCAGCATGCACGTCTCACCTGCTAGTGTTTCTGTAAACACCAGTAAGTGCAGCATGCCACGTCTCACCTGCTAGTGTTTCTGTAAACACCAGTAAGTGCAGCGATAACTTACATCCAGCAAGTGTTAAAAGTATCTAACAAAAACAGGACTCGCAGCAATGGTTTCAAGTTGGAAAAAAATGATTTAGAAAGGATATAGGAAAGCATTGGTTTGGTAATGAAGTTGTGAACAAACTCCCGAGTAGCGTCACTGTGTACTTTTAAAAATAGGTTAGACAAATACTTAAGTGGGTGTGAGTTGGACCTGACTAGGAAGAACAGTGAAGATCAGAAGTTGTTTGAGGTAATCAGTCCCACAGCCTGGAGTTGATATAATCAGTCCATCAATCTTGAAAAGAATACAGCATATACTGTAGACAGGTGAGGTGCAGCAGTAATAGGTGATATCACATTGGACAAGTGTTGGCCGGGCCACCACTTGTCAAAGGCCCGGGCCGGGAGAGTACCGGTGAATCAAGTGTTGTACATGTGTCTTATTTATCAACTTGTTCGTTCTCCAACAAACCTGTAGTGTCTTCTGACGTAAATTATGACATTCCAGCAGGACTGGAGTTTTCTTGTAGAAGACATGACTTTCCAGGAGGTACTGGACATTCCAGCAGGACTGGAGTTTTCTTGTAGAAGACATGACTTTCCAGGAGGTACTGGACATTCCAGCAGGACTGGAGTTTTCTTGTAGAAGACATGACTTTCCATGAGGTACTGGACATTCCAGCAGGACTGGAGTTTTCTTGTAGAAGACATGACTTTCCATGAGGTACTGGACATTCCAGCAGGACTGGAGTTTTCTTGTAGAAGGCATGACTTTCCAGGAGGTACTGGACATTCCAGCAGGACTGGAATCTTCTAACACATTTTCTCAAGAATGGGAAGCAGAAGAGTCGGGTAGCACACTGCAAACTTGCTTAAATGCTTCTCCATGCCAGGGGACAGATCCTCGGAGCTTACGATTGTGGGAAGAATGGTGTGAGCATTGGTGTACTGGGCACCCCAGTGGGTAGTGTCTGTGGCTGGCTGGCAGGCAAGCAAGCAGGCAGGGAAGGCAGGGCAGGCAGGGCAGGCAGGGCAGGCAGGGCAGGCAGGGAAGGCAGGGCAGGCAGGGCAGGCAGGCAGAGCAACACAGCACCTCACAGACACTATACATGGTCAATGCTCCCGACCAGAGTTCCCTAACACTACACACTACACCAATCTCTTTATAAACACACACACACACATTCACACACACGCACACACGCACGCACACACACTTTTCAATATTCTCGCTTCTTTTCATTCCCCTTGTATTCCCTTCGTTTACACTCTTCGTATAATGACAATGTAGATGAAACACTAAGATCTTGTTAATCCAGTGACTGCACTGACAACGCTCCCTCCCAGGGCTGAAATGTTCCATAATAAAATATTCTAGCCCCCCCCTCCCTCCCCCCCCCTCTCCCTCTCTCTCTCTCTCTCTCTCTCTCTCTCTCTGGTAGTCTCATTTAATAGCCAACACAATTCTGGTTTAAATATTAAAGAACACACACTCACAAACTTATATATATAAATGACTAAACGATTTGGCAGGAAATATTTTTGTTTTTTTAGGCATATATTCACTAGGCCTACTGCAGCTAGTTTGTATGTTCCTTAGGCACTGTGAGTAATATAAAGAGCGCATTACAAAACATGTACACCACAAGACTCCCTGCAGTGGATGACGAGTGGGGGGGGAGGAGGTATTGGTGGGGGATGGTTGTGGGTGGGGGAGGGTAAACCAATGACCAGACCTACCATCACCGACGATGATTCAACCACTACCAGAAGTGTGTTCCGGGGGTCAACGCCCCAGAGGCCAGGTCATCGACCAGGCCTCCCGGTGGATCAGGGCCTGATCAACCAGGCTGTTACTGCTGGCAGCACGCAATCCAACATAAGGACCACAGCCCGGCTGGTCAAGTATACCTTTGATATACCTTTAAAGAGTTTCGAGAGTATCTACTCTCTGAGCCCGGCCATGGGCCAGGCTCGTCTGGTGCTTGCCTGGTCAACCAGGCTGTTGCTGCTGGAGGCCCGCTGCCCCACATATCCATCACAGCCTGGTTGATCTGGCACCTGGTGAAGATATTTGTCCAGTTTCCTCTTGAAGGCTTCTACACTGGTTCCAGCCGTGTTTCGGATATCTTCTGGTAAGATGTTGAATAGTCTGGGACCCCGGATGTTAATACAGTGTTCCCGTATTGTCCCCACCGCACCCCTGCTCCTCACTGGGTTTATTTTACACTTTCTCCCATATTTCTCACTCCAGTATGTTGTTATGGCAGTGTGCAGATTTGGGACCAGGCCCTCAAGTACTTTCCATGTATATATTATCATGTATCTCTCTCCTCCGCTCCAATGAGTACATGTTCAAGACTTGAAGGCGTTCCCAATAATTTAGATGTTTCAATGGCTCAATGTGAGCCGTAAACGATCTCTGGATTTGTTCCAGCTCTGCTATTTCTCCTGCCCTGAACGGGGCCGTCAGCACTGAGCAGTATTCTAAGTGAGGGAGCACTAGCGATTTGAATAATGTCACCATCGGCATTATTTCCCTTGTTTTGAAAGTTCTCAATACACACCCCGTCATCTTCCTGGCTGTTGTGATCTTTGTCTTGTTATGGTCTTTAAACGACAGATCAGCAGACATAATTATTCCCAAGTCCTTTACGTGTTCCTTTCGTTCTATGTGGTGACCCTCTTGCGTTTTGTATATAGTGTTCCTTTTGAGTTCTTCATTTTTCCATACCTAAGCAGCTGAAACTTATCACCATTGAACGTCATGTTGTTCTCCACTGCCCATTGGAAGACCCTGCTTATGTCCTCCTGTAATTTTTCAGTGTCCTCCACCGTAGTGACTTTCATGCTTATTTTAGTGTCATCTGCAAATGATGATACAAAAGTGTCCTGGGTGTTTTTATCTATGTCTGCTATGAGGATGAGAAACAGCAGAGGTGCCAGGACAGTGCCTTGGGGCACTGAGCTTTTGACCTCGCTGATGCTGGATCTTGCCCTGTTCACTACTACTTTTTGTGTTCTTTGTGTTAGGAACTCAAAATCCATCTGCCTACCTTCCCGTAATGCCTATGGCCCTCATTTTGTGCGCTATCACTCCATGATCGCATTTGTCAAACGCCTTTGCAAAATCTGTGTAAATCACATCTGCGTTTTGGTCGTCCTCCAATGCCTCCGTAATTCTGTCATAATGGTTCAGCAGCTGTGACAGGAATGATCGACCCGCTCTAAAGCCATGCTGGTTCGGGTTATGTTGGTTGTGCTGGTCCATGAACTTTGTAATCTGCCGTCTCATCACTCTTTCAAAGATTTTTATGATGTGAGAAGTGAGGGCTACTGGTCTGTAATTTTTAGCTAGTGCTCTACTACCTCCCTTATGCAAAGGAGCTATGTCTGCACTCTTTAAGGCCTCTGGAATTTCACCTAGATCTAAGCTCTTTCTCCACAGAATACTAAGGGCTCTTGCTAATGGTACTTTGCACTGCTTTATAAATAAAGCATTCCATGAATCTGGTCCAGGTGCTGAGTGAGTGGGCATGTTGGCCATTTCTTTTTCGAAATCTATGGGATTTGTACTAATGTCGGTTAGGTGGTCTGCGCAGCCTTCTGCTGGAGTGAAAAATATTTCTGCATTTTCTACCTTGCTGTCATTTAGTGGGTTGCTGAACACTGACTCATACTGTTCTTTTAGAAGTTCACTCATTTCCTGTTCATCGTCCGTATACGAATCTCCTCTCAATAATGGTCCAATTCTACAGGTAGTTCTTAGCTTGGATTTTGCATAGGAGTAGAAATATTTTGGGTTTCTTGCAATATCCTGTATGGCTCTTTGTTCCCTTTGTACTTCTTCTGTCAGGTATGACATCTTAAGTTTGTGCTCTAATTCAGTGATCTCTCGGTTAAGGCTACCTCTCCTCTGTTGCAACATAACTGTGTTTTTCAGCAATTCAGTAACCCGTTTTCTTCTCCTGTACCATCTCCTACGCTCTCTCTACTGACTTTAGGTGTCTATCTGTCCAACTCCCTCTCGAAGACAGCCAGGGGTCTATTGGTACTCCCCCTTATGTATGATGGGAGGCTGTTGAACAGTCTTGGGCCCCTGACATTACTACTCATATAAATTAGACACATATTAGACATTACTACTCACTACCCAGTCCACATTCACCTCATGCATTAACTTCAAAGTCAAGGTATCAATCTTGAAGGTCACACTACAAGTTTAGAGGTCAAGATATTATTTTTTAATGTCAGGCTATCAGCGTATTAGTCAAGACTTGAGCGTGGAGGTCAAACTAGAGAGGGCAAGCAGATGTGGGTCACCCACACAAGAGCTGTCAGCACCACCGTCAACTTACACCTGGAAATTCCATTACCACTACAATGAGGTTGCTAGTGGCGATTGTTGTTCTTGTTGTCTGTCGTTGGTGGTGGTACTAATAGTAGTAGTAGTAATAGTGGTAGTAGTAGTACTAGTGGTAGTAGTAGTACTAGTGGTAGTAGTAGTACTAGTGGTAGTAGTAGTAGTGGTAGTAGTAGTAGTACTAGTAGTGGTAGTACTAGTAGTGGTAATAGTAGTGGTACTAGTGGTAGTAGTAGTGGTAGTAGTAGTGGTAGTAGTGGTACTAGTAGTGGTAGTAGTAGTGGTACTAGTAGTGGTAGTAGTAGTGGTACTAGTAGTGGTAGTAGTAGTGGTACTAGTAGTGGTAGTAGTAGTGGTACTAGTAGTGGTAGTAGTAGTGGTACTAGTAGTAGTGGTACTAGTAGTAGCAATAGTAGTAGTAATAGCAGTAGTAATAGCAGTAGTAGCAATAGTAGTAGTATAGTAATAGTAGTAGTTGTAGTGGTACCTTTAGCTTTGATGAGTTCGAAGAGTTTTTCTACACCCGGAGCCCGGCCATGGTCCAGGCTCGTCTGGTGCTAGTCTGGTCAACCAGGCTGTTGCTGCTGGTGGTGGCCCACTGCTCAAAAGTGACAGTTGTACACAAACACTGTTATAATGACAACCTCACATTTCAAGTGGCAGTAATTTCCACTAATGGAACCTCAGCTCTGATTTGAAATATTTTGTGTTAAATAAAATCTGACCTTTAAAAATGACTCATGTCAGAGAGAGAGAGAGAGAGAGAGAGAGAGAGAGAGAGAGAGAGAGAGAGAGAGAGAGAGAGAGAGAGAGAGAGAGAGAGAAGAGAAAGAGAGAGAGAGAGAGAGAGAGAGAGAGAGAGAGAGAGAGAGAGAGAGAGACACACACACACTACATCATTACATCTCAACGCCACACCTCAACTTGTGCCAGACCACAGGAGCCACACCTGGGTGTCGACCTTCCTTCAATCTCCACTATAATTAGCTAAGGTCTGACTCCCGACGCTCAACTAATTCGGCTCTCAAATTGCTAATAAACAATTTTCTGCCAGTTTCCTGACTAACCAACCTCAAGCCAACCATTTCCCCTTCATTTCTGACCCCTTGACTCTGCACCACACCCCCTCTTATCAAGCTTGTGTAGAGCTTTATCAACACAAACCTGACACAACTTTTCCTTCAAGACTAAACCTGACACAACTTTTCCTTCAAGACTAAACCTGACACAACTTTTCCTTCAAGACTAAACCTGACACAACTTTTCCTTCAAGACTAAACCTGACACAACTTTTCCTTCAAGACTAAACCTGACACAACTTTTCCTTCAAGACTAAACCTGACACAACTTTTCCTTCAAGACTAAACCTGACACAACTTTTCCTTCAAGACTAAACCTGACACAACTTTTCCTTCAAGACTAAATCTGACACAACTTTTCCTTCAAGACTAAACCTGACACAACTTTTCCTTCAAGACTAAACCTGACACAACTTTTCCTTCAAGACTAAACCTGACACAACTTTTCCTTCAAGACTAAACCTGACACAACTTTTCCTTCAAGACTAAACCTGACACAACTTTTCCTTCAAGACTAAACCTGACACAACTTTTCCTTCAAGACTAAACCTGACACAACTTTTCCTTCAAGACTAAACCTGACACCCTTACCCATTCCTTCTGAGTTATTACTGAGCATTAAGGTATACGGTTAATATTATTACTAGAAGAACTTACCTTCTTGACTCTGAAGCGCCTGTGTGTAGTGGAGGTACGGGCGTGTCTGAAGGTGGCATCGAAGGGGTTGTCTGGAGGAGGAGGAGGATAGAGGAAGTTATCGAGGTGGCCCAATTCTCCTTCCTCACTACACTCACCACTACTCCTCACTTCCACTCCTCTTTCTTTCTGTTTCTTGACGACGGGTGTGTTGCTGTTGCAGGGGATGCTGGGGTAGCTGCACGAGTCATTGCTTAGTACGGGGCTGGGGTCGCTGAAGACCGCCTGGTCTTGATGCGTCTCGCTGAAGTCACGTTTTGAGAGGTCCCCGAAGCCTTGATCCTCGTAGCGACTGCTACGAGACCTACACCAAGGGTTGTCGTTATGGTGGGTGAAGGCGGCGGGCGTGTGGGCGTAGTACTTGGGCGCCAAGTGTCCCATAGTAACCGAAACAGCAAAGTCCGGACGGAAGGGCACGGGAGAGTCACCAGCGGGGGCGGCCAGGACTGGTGGCTCAGTATCACAGAGGAGGAATGGTGGCGGTACTGTGTCACCATTATCATGTGTGTGAGTGTGATCACTGTCACCGCAGCTCACTAAACCACTGTCATTGTCACTATCACACCTGGGTTCTGTCAGTGGCAGCTGCAGGCGTGTGAGAGAGGTGGGCGCGGGCGTGGCAACCAGCTCATGGTCGTCCATATAACAACATGGTAACCCAGCCCGTACCACATCACAATCTTTACTATCAGTAATACTACATGGTGGGGAGGATAGCAGGCGAGTGAGGGGAGGACCTCTCGCATGGGGAGACGGAGGTACACACACTACACTCCCCAGAGATGCCATATCTGTGGGACTAGTCCAGCGGGGGGCGCACTCCCCCACGTCAGGGTGACCATCGTTATGGGGCCACATCACCCCTAAAGAGCGGGCCACCTCCTGCGATAGCAGCGCCACCCGAGACAACACCTCCGTCAGCATGCTAAGGTTTTCACCCAACATCCTCCATAACTCCCGTCCATCCAGCCTTGCTACTCAGACTGCCAGGTGCCAAGTCTGGCACCGGGCCGCGCGGGCCATCATTAACAAAACCATCTACACGAAATGTACACACACAAGCTGGCTTGGTTGACACACACGCACCACCTGGCTAGATCAGCTGGTATACTGATGACACCAGCAAGATCGTCTGGTATACTGCTGACACCAGCAAATCACTTGGTATACTGCTGACACCAGCAAGATCACTTGGTATACTGCTGACACCAGCAAGATCACTTGGTATACTGCTGACACCAGCAAGATCACTTGGTATACTGCTCACACCAGCAAGATCACTTGGTATACTGCTCACACCAGCAAGATCACTTGGTATACTGCTCACACCAGCAAGATCACTTGGTATACTGCTCACACCAGCAAGATCACTTGGTATACTGCTCACACCAGCAAGATCACTTGGTATACTGCTCACACCAGCAAGATCACTTGGTATACTGCTCACACTAGCAAGATCACTTGGTATACTGCTCACACCAGCAAGATCACTTGGTATACTGCTCACACCAGCAAGATCACTTGGTATACTGCTCACACCAGCAAGATCACTTGGTATACTGCTCACACCAGCAAGATCACTTGGTATACTGCTCACACCAGCAAGATCACTTGGTATACTGCTCACACCAGCAAGATCACTTGGTATACTGCTCACACCAGCAAGATCACTTGGTATACTGCTCACACCAGCAAGATCACTTGGTATACTGCTCACACCAGCAAGATCACTTGGTATACTGCTCACACCAGCAAGATCGCCTAGCCATATTGTATGGCTTATCTTAGTCTCTACCACGACTCATCTTAATCATTACTTCACTGATAATTTACAAGCCTGTTAATTAAGGGTGTCAGTGTAATCTATCAAACAGTAATTACCTCATTACACAACAATTATATTCAATTACAATACAGTAAGAGCCACGAAATGTAAACACTACAACATTTGTTACAGTACTCGGTCTTCAAGACCAATAGGATTAAAACATATACAACATTTGGGTATATTGATGAAAAGTAGAAGGCTTCTTCAGTCAAATACAAAGGCAGCAGTTGTAGTAGTGAAATGAATATGATGTAATCAGTCCCTCAGCCTGGAGAAGAGTTCAGCTTCATATTGTTCCAGACCATGAAGCTGAACTCTTCTCCAGGCTGAGGGACTCACCACCTTGTTCCAGACCATGGAGCTGAACTCTTCTCCAGGCTGAGGGACTCACCACCTTGTTCCAGACCATGGAGCTGAACTCTTCTCCAGGCTGAGGGACTCACCACCTTGTTCCAGACCATGGAGCTGAACTCTTCTCCAGGCTGAGGGACTCACCACCTCAAATACTATTTCTCCAAGGTTGGTGGACTGATTACATCATCTTCATTCCACTACATCTGCTGCCTCTGTATTTGACTGAAGAAGCCTACTGTGTAGGCGAAACGTTTCAGCAATAAAGATACCAAACTTAGTAGTCAATAAATAACAAATAAAGGCACAATACCGTGACTGGAACAATACACACACAACCCAGCTTCATTGCAGTGCTCCTTTCCTAGACTGACTCCACTACTACCTCCATTATTACCCCACTTTCTTGTGCCCTCCCCTGTCTGCCTGCCTATAAATACCCCTTCCACCATCACAATCACCATCACAACACACCAACCACCACCACAATCACCATCACAACACACCAACCACCACCACAATCACCATCACAACACACCAACCACCACCACAATCACCATCACAACACACCAACCACCACCACAATCACCATCACAACACACCAACCACCACCACAATCACCATCACAACACACCAACCACCACCACAATCACCATCACAACACACCAACCACCTTTGATATACCTTTGAAGAGTTTCGAGAGTATCTACTCTCTGAGCCCGGCCATGGGCCAGGCTCGTCTGGTGCTTGCCTGGTCAACCAGGCTGTTGCTGCTGGAGGCCCGCTGACCCACATATCCATCACAGCCTGGTTGATCTGGCACCTGGTGAAGATATTTGTCCAGTTTCCTCTTGAAGGCTTCTACACTGGTTCCAGCCGTGTTTCGGATATCTTCTGGTAAGATGTTGAATAGTCTGGGACCCTGGATGTTAATACAGTGTTCCCGTATTGTCCCCACCGCACCTCTGCTCCTCACTGGGTTTATTTTACACTTTCTCCCATATCTCTCACTCCAGTATGTTGTTATGGCAGTGTGCAGATTTGGGACCAGGCCCTCAAGTACTTTCCAGGTATATATTATCATGTATCTCTCTCTCCTCCGCTCCAATGAGTACATGTTCAAGACTTGAAGGCGTTCCCAATAATTTAGATGTTTCAATGGCTCAATGTGAGCCGTAAACGATCTCTGGATTTGTTCCAGCTCTGATATTTATCCTGCCCTGAACGGGGCCGTCAGCACTGAGCAGTATTCTAAGTGGGGGAGCACTAGCGATTTGAATAGTGTCACCATCGGCATTATTTCCCTTGTTTTGAAAGTTCTCAATACCCACCCCGTCATCTTCCTGGCTGTTGTGATCTTTGTCTTGTTATGGTCTTTAAACGACAGATCAGCAGACATAATTATTCCCAAGTCCTTTACGTGTTCCTTTCGTTCTATGTGGTGACCCTCTTGCGTTTTGTATATAGTGTTCCTTTTGAGTTCTTCATTTTTTCCATACCTAAGCAGCTAAAACTTATCACCATTGAACGTCATGTTGTTCTCCACTGCCCATTGGAAGACCCTGCTTATGTCCTGTAATTTTTCAGTGTCCTCCACCGTAGTGACTTTCATGCTTATTTTAGTGTCATCTGCAAATGATGATACAAAAGTGTGCTGGGTGTTTTTATCTATGTCTGCTATGAGGATGAGAAACAGCAGAGGTGCCAGGACAGTGCCTTGGGGCACTGAGCTTTTGACCTCGCTGATGCTGGATCTTGCCCTGTTCACTACTACTTTTTGTGTTCTTTGTGTTAGGAACTAAAAAATCCATCTGCCTACCTTCCCCGTAATGCCTATGGCCCTCATTTTGTGCGCTATCACTCCATGATCGCATTTGTCAAACGCCTTTGCAAAATCTGTGTAAATCACATCTGCGTTTTGGTCGTCCTCCAATGCCTCCGTAATTCTGTCATAATGGTTCAGCAGCTGTGACAGGCATGATCGACCCGCTCTAAAGCCATGCTGGTTCGGGTTATGTTGGTTGTGCTGGTCCATGAACTTTGTAATCTGCCGTCTCATCACTCTTTCAAAGATTTTTATGATGCGAGAAGTGAGGGCTACTAGTCTGTAATTTTTAGCTAGTGCTCTACTACCTCCCTTATGCAAAGGAGCTATGTCTGCACTCTTTAAGGCCTCTGGTATTTCACCTAGATCTAAGCTCTTTCTCCACAGAATACTAAGGGCTCTTGCTAATGGTACTTTGCACTGCTTTATAAATAAAGCATTCCATGAATCTGGTCCAGGTGCTGAGTGAGAGGGCATGTTGCCCATTTCTTTTTCGAAATCTATGGGATTTGTACTAATGTCGGTTAGGTGGTCTGCGCAGCCTTCTGCTGGAGTGAAAAATATTTCTGCATTTTCTACCTTGCTGTCATTTAGTGGGTTGCTGAACACTGACTCATACTGTTCTTTTAGGATTTCACTCATTTCCTGTTCATCGTCAGTATACGAATCTCCTCTCAATAATGGTCCAATTCTACAGGTAGTTCTTAGCTTGGATTTTGCAAAGGAGTAGAAATATTTTGGGTTTCTTGCAATATCCTGTATGGCTCTTTGTTCCCTTTGTACTTCTTCTGTCAGGTATGACATCTTAAGTTTGTGCTCTAATTCAGTGATCTCTCGGTTAAGGCTATCTCTCCTCTTTTGCAACATAATTGTGTTTTTCAGCAATTCAGTAACCACTACCATCACAACACAACACACCAACAACAACAACCACCACAACAACCATCACAACACACCAACAACAACAACCACCACTACTACCATCACAACAACAACAACAACAACCACCACCACAACCATCACAACACACCAACAACCACAACCACTACCATCCCCTCACAAAGGTAATAAACAACTTCCCTCGTCTACATTTTCCATCTAATTTTTTTTTGCTGACTGACTTTTCATACTCTCCCACACACCCACCCTCCCACACCAACTCCCACACACCCACCCTCCCACACACCCACCCTCCCACACCAACTCCCACACACCCACCCTCCCACACACCCACACCAACTCCCACACACCCACCCTCCCACACCAACTCCCACATACCCACCCTCCCACACACGCTACCTTTACCCTAACACAGCCACCCACACACCAGCACAGACACCCACGACATTTAAACTTGTATCTGTGAACAACTTCAAAGTTCAGACGATGAAATGAACGTTTGGAAAACTGTCAGACCAAGGACAAATATTAGTTTGATTCACATTTTATTTTAAACCACGTTAACATAACCCACCATGTGCATCAGTTACACTGTGGTAACACTAGCAGTGTGCTACCACCCTATTGTATATGATAGTTACACTGTGGCAACACTAGCAGTGTGCTACCACCCTATTGTATATGATAGTTACACTGTGGCAACACTAGCAGTGTGCTACCACCTTATTGTATATGATAGTTACACTGTGGCAACACTAGCAGTGTGCTACCAACTTATTGTATATGATAGTTACACTGTGGCAACACTAGCAGTGTGCTACCACCCTATTGTATATGATAGTTACACTGTGGCAACACTGGACAAGTATCTTCACCAGGTGCCTGACCAACCAGGCTGTGATGGATATATAGGGAAGCGGGCCACCATCAGCAACAGCCTGCTTGACAAGGCAAGCACCAGACAAGCCTGGTCCATGGCCGGGCTCCTGGAGTAGAAAGACACTCTGAACTCATCAGAGGTATATCAAAGGAACAACAATGCCCAGGACTCGACCCCTACCACCACATATAGGCGAGTACCTTGGTGAATACACCCAGGAAGAGGCTAGCTCTGGTTCCTTGGATGGAAAACCTCAAGGCAACCTAGATGTCTTAAACAGATTTTTTTTTTTAATTTATCAAGTTCCTGATCAGCCTGGAAGCATGTTGGAGTGCGTGTTTCCATCACCAACAGCTATATTGATCAAGTAATTAAACAGGAGGTCAGGTCTGGGACCGGGCCGTAGGCACGGTCAACCAGGAATCAATTACAGCAACCCTACTACTGCAGCAGCAGTAATAAAACCAAAATTAAGAACAATATAATAGATGGATAGCAAGAACAGCAGCAGTAGAGGGATAGCTGGAACAACAGCAGCAGTAGAGGGATAGCTGGAACAACAGCAGCAGTAGAGGGATAGCAGGAACAACAGCAGCAGTAGAGGGATAGCAGGAACAGCAGTAGTAGTAGAGGGATAGCAGGAACAGCAGCAGCAGCAGTAGAGGGATAGCTGGAACAACAGCAACAGTAGAGGGATAGCAGGAACAACAGCAGCAGTAGAGGGATAGCAGGAACAGCAGTAGTAGTAGAGGGATAGCAGGAACAGCAGCAGCAGCAGTAGAGGGATAGCAAGAACAGCAGCAGCAGTAGAGAGATAGCAGGAACAGCAGCAGCAGTAGCGGGATAGCAGGAACAGCAGCAGCAGTAGAGGGATAGCAGGAACAGCAGCAGCAGTACAGGGATAGAAGGAACAGCAGCAGCAGTAGAGGGATAACATGAACAGCAGCAGCAGTACAGGGATAGCATGAACAGCAGCAGCAGTAGAGGGATAGCAGGAACAGCAGCAGCAGTAGAGGGATAGCAGGAACAGCAGCAGCAGTAGAGGGATAGCAGGAACAGCAGCAGAAATAATGGGATAGCAGGAACAGTAGCAGCAGTAGAGGGATAACAGGAACAGCAGCAGCAGTAGAGGGATAGCAGGAACAGCAGCAGATGTAGAGGGATAAGAAGAACAGCAGCAGCAGCAGTAGAGGGATAGCAGGAACAACAGCAGCAGTAGAGGGATAGCAGGAACAACAGCAGCAGTAGAGGGATAGCAGGAACAGCAGCAGCAGTAGAGGGATAGAAGGAACAGCAACAGCAGTAGAGGGATAGCAGCAACAGCAGCAGCAGTAGAGGGATATCAGGAACAGCAGCAGCAGTAGAGGGATATCAAGAACAGCAGCAGCAGTAGAGGGATTTCAGGAACAGCAGCAGCAGTAGAGGGATAGAAGGAACAGCAGCAGCAGTAGAGGGATAGCAGGAACAGCAGCAGCAATAGAGGGATAGCAGGAAGAGCAGCAGCAGTAGAGGGATAGCAGGAACAGCAGCAGCAGTAGAGGGATAGCAGGAACAGAAGCAGCAGTAGAGGGATAGCAGGAACAGCAGCAGCAGTAGAGGGATAGAAGGAACAGCAGCAGCAGTAGAGGGATAGCAGGAACAGCAGCAGCAGTAGAGGGATAGCAGGAACAGCAGCAGCAGTAGAGGGATAGAAGGAACAGCAGCAGCAAAAGAGGGATAGCAGGAACAGCAGCAGCAGTAGAGGGATAGCAGGAACAGCAGCAGCAGTAGAGGGATAGCAGGAACAGCAGCAGCGTAGAGGGATAGCAGGAACAACAGCAGCAGTAGAGGATAAGGAACAACAGCAGCAGTAGAGGGATAGCAGGAACAACAGCAGCAGTAGAGGGATGCAGGAACAACAGCAGCGTAGAGGGATAACAGGAACAGCAGCAGCAGTAGAGGGATAGCAGGAACAACAGCAGCAGTAGAGGGATAACAGGAACAGCAGCAGCAGTAGAGGGATAGCAGGAACAACAGCAGCAGTAGAGGGATAGCAGGAACAGCAGCAGCAGTAGAGGGATAGCAGGAACAGCAGCAGCAGTAGAGGGATAACAGGAACAGCAGCAGCAGTAGAGGGATAGCAGAACAACAGCAGCAGTAGAGGATACAGGAACAGCAGCAGCAGTAGAGGGATACAGGAACAACAGCAGCAGTAGAGGGATACAGGAACAGCAGCAGCAGTAGAGGGATAGCAGGAACAACAGCAGCAGTAGAGGGATAGCAGGAACAACAGCAGCAGTAGAGGGATAACAGGAACAGCAGCAGCAGTAGAGGGATAGCAGGAACAACAGCAGCAGTAGAGGGATAACAGGAACAGCAGCAGCAGTAGAGGGATAGCAGGAACAACAGCAGCAGTAGAGGGATAGCAGGAACAGCACAGCAGTAGAGGATAGCAGGACACAGCACGTAGTAGGGATACAGGAACAGCAGCAGCAGTGAAACATTAACTTGGATAGTCGGACAACTTCACCCCCCTTGTTAGTGACAACTATCCTCCCCTTGTTAGTGACAACTATCCTCCCCTTGTTAGTGACAACTATCCTCCCCTTGTTAGTGACAACTATCCTCCCCTTGTTAGTGACAACTATCCTCCCCTTGTTAGTGACAACTATCCTCCCCCTTGTTAGTGACAACTATCCTCCCCTTGTTAGTGACAACTATCCTCCCCTTGTTAGTGACAACTATCCTCCCCCTTGTTAGTGACAACTATCCTCCCCTTGTTAGTGACAACTATCCTCCCCCTTGTTAGTGACAACTATCCTCCCCCTTGTTAGTGACAACTATCCTCCCCCTTGTTAGTGACAACTATCCTCCCCCTTGTTAGTGACAACTATCCTCCCCTTGTTAGTGACAACTATCCTCCCCTTGTTAGTGACAACTATCCTCCCCTTGTTAGTGACAACTATCCTCCCCTTGTTAGTGACAACTATCCTCCCCTTGTTAGTGACAACTATCCTCCCTTGTTAGTGACAACTATCCTCCCCCTTGTTAGTGACAACTATCCTCCCCTTGTTAGTGACAACTATCCTCCCCCTTGTTAGTGACAACTATCCTCCCCCTTGTTAGTGACAACTATCCTCCCCTTGTTAGTGACAACTATCCTCCCCTTGTTAGTGACAACTATCCTCCCCTTGTTAGTGACAACTATCCTCCCCTTGTTAGTGACAACTATCCTCCCCTTGTTAGTGACAACTATCCTCCCCTTGTTAGTGACAACTATCCTCCCCTTGTTAGTGACAACTATCCTCCCCTTGTTAGTGACAACTATCCTCCCCTTGTTAGTGACAACTATCCTCCCCTTGTTAGTGACAACTATCCTCCCCTTGTTAGTGACAACTATCCTCCCCTTGTTAGTGACAACTATCCTCCCCCTTGTTAGTGACAACTATCCTCCCCTCCCTTGTTAGTGACAACTATCCTCCCCCTCCCTTGTTAGTGACAACTATCCCCCCCTCCCTTGTTAGTGACAACTATCCTCCCCTCCCTTGTTAGTGACAACTATCCTCCCCTCCCTTGTTAGTGACAACTATCCTCCCCCTCCCTTGTTAGTGACAACTATCCTCCCCCTCCCTTGTTAGTGACAACTATCCCCCTCCCTCCCTTGTTAGTGACAACTATCCTCCCTCCCTCCCTTGTTAGTGACAACTATCCACCCCCTCCCTTGTTAGTGACAACTATCCTCCCTCCTTGTTAGTGACAACTATCCTCCCTCCCTCCCTTGTTAGTGACAACTATCCTCCCTCCCTTGTTAGTGACAACTATCCTCCCTCCCGCTCTTGTTAGTGACAACTATCCTCCCCTCCTTGTTAGTGACAACTATCCTCCCTCCCTCCCTTGTTAGTGACAACTATCCTCCCTCCTTGTTAGTGACCACTATCCTTCCCCTCCTTGTTAGTGACAACTATCCTCCCCCTCCCTTGTTAGTGACAACTATCCTCCCCTCCTTGTTAGTGACAACTATCCTCCCCCTCCCTTGTTAGTGACAACTATCCTCCCCCTACCTTGTTAGTGACAACTATCCCTCCCTTGTTAGTGACAACTATCCTCCCCCTCCCTTGTTAGTGACAACTATCCCCCTCCCTCCCTTGTTAGTGACAACTATCCTCCCTCCCTCCCTTGTTAGTGACAACTATCCACCCCCTCCCTTGTTAGTGACAACTATCCTCCCTCCCTTGTTAGTGACAACTATCCTCCCTCCCTCCCTTGTTAGTGACAACTGTCCTCCCTCCTTGTTAGTGACAACTATCCTCCCTCCCTCCCTTGTTAGTGACAACTATCCTCCCCTCCTTGTTAGTGACAACTATCCTCCCTCCCTCCTTGTTAGTGACAACTATCCTCCCCTCCCTTGTTAGTGACAACTATCCTCCCCTCCCTTGTTAGTAACAACTATCCTCCCTCCCTCCCTTGTTAGTGACAACTATCCTCCCCCTCTCTTGTTAGTGACAACTATCCTCCCCCTCCCTTGTTAGTGACAACTATCCTCCCCCCTCCCTTGTTAGTGACAACTATTCTCCCTAACTCCCTTGTTAGTGACAACTACCCTCCCTAACTATCGCCATGCCCTACCCTCCTGACACCTTCCTTTGTGAAGCATGTCAGTTATTATCCCACATACAGTTAACATCATCTTCCTACCCAACAAATCATTAAGAGAACACAGTATAGAGCTTGATTATGATAAAGCTCCATACAGAACCAAACATCTTTAAATTCTCTTTCTACCACGCTCTTCGCCCTCCATAGATTCAGATTCCATTACTGGCTCTCCTTCCTCTGGCATCCTCAAAGATGTCAACATTACAAACTCCTCCACTGACTCACCCTACCAGTTTCCACTGTCCTTAATGGCACCCAGCTCTAACACCAGGCTACACACACACATGGTACCCAGCTCTAACACCAGGCTACACACACATATGGATCCCAGCTCTAACACCAGGCTACACACACACATGGATCCCAGCTTTAACACCAGGCTACACACACACATGGCACCCAGCTCTAACACCAGGCTACACACACACATGGCACCCAGCTCTAACACCAGGCTACACACACACATGGATCCCAGCTCTAACACTAGGCTACACACATACATGGATTCCAGCTCTAACACCAGGCTACACACACACATGGTACCCAGCTCTAACACCAGGCTACACACACACATGGATCCCAGCTCTAACACCAGGCTACACACACACATGGATCCCAGCTCTAACACCAGGCTACACACACACATGGTACCCAGCTCTAACACCAGGCTACACACACATGGATCCCAGCTCTAAAACCAGGCTACACACATGGATCCCAGCTCTAACACCAGGCTACACACACACATGGTACCCAGCTCTAACACCAGGCTACACACACACATGGTTCCCAGCTCTAACACCAGGCTACACACACACATGGATCCCAGCTCTAACACCAGGCTACACACACACACACACACACACACACGGGGCCAGGAGCTGAGTCTCGACCCCTGCAACCACAATTAGGTGAGTACATGGTACCCAGCTCTAACACCAGGCTACACACACACATGGCACCCAGCTCTAACACCAGGCTACACACACACATGGCACCCAGCTCTAACACCAGGCTACACACACACACATGGATCCCAGCTCTAACACCAGGCTACACACACACATGGTACCCAGCTGTAACACCAGGCTACACACACACATGGTACCCAGCTGTAACACCAGGCTACACACACACATGGTACCCAGCTGTAACACCAGGCTACACACACACATGGATCCCAGCTCTAACACCAGGCTACACACACACATGGTACCCAGCTCTAACACCAGGCTACACACACACATGGATCCCAGTTCTAACACCAGGCTACACACACACATGGCACCCAGCTCTAACACCAGGCTACACACACACATGGCACCCAGCTCTAACACCAGGCTACACACACAAATCAATACACAGCTTACAGGGTAGATACAAGGCACAAGGGCCACAAATAAAGCAAGTAGATCAGAGCAGTCTAAGAGGCGGGACCAAAGCTGTCTCTCAGTCCTCTCCCACCAATAAAAATAAAAGGTAACATCATCACAACAACCACCATGACCCCTTCACAACAACCACCACGACCCCTTCACAACAACCACCACAACCCCTTCACAACAACCACCACAATCCCTTCACAACAACCACCACAACCCCTTCACAACAACCACCACAACCCCTTCACAACAACCACCACAACCCCTTCACAACAACAACCACAACCCCTTCACAACAACCACCACAATCCCTTAACAACCACCACAACCCCTTCACAACAACCACCACAACCCCTTCACAACAACCACCACAACCCCTTCACAACAACCACCACAACCCCTTCACAACACCCACCACAGCCCCTTCACAACAGCCACCACAACCCCTTCACAACAACCACCACAACCCCTTCACAACAACCACCACAACCCCTTCACAACAACCACCATGACCCCTTCACAACAACCACCACAACCCCTTCACAACAACCACCACAACCCCTTCACAACAACCACCACAATCCCTTCACAGGACCCTCAACTAAATTTAGAAGCGTTGGTCATTTTATTTCAGTTGGTCGGAGCTCTTCCCTTTAGTTTACCCGGAACTTCACCCTAAATCTCTCCCTCTCCCTCTCTCTCTCCCTCTCTGTCACACGGTTTCATTATAAAGACCAGGAGTACCCAAGTCTCTCTTCATCCCACAATAAGATGAACGTACATCTCTTACGTTCTAAGTTACCAACGTGGACAATAAAACGTACGTTAGACCAAACACTATAGTTGTTTAGTACAATAACAGTGTTAGGAACACTCACACAAGACAGTGGTGTCACAGGTACAATAACAGTGTTAGGAACACTCACACAAGACAGTGGTGTCACAGGTACAATAACAGTGTTAGGAACACTCACACAAGACAGTGGTGTCACAGGTACAATAACAGTGTTAGCAACACTCACACAAGACAGTGGTGTCACAGGTACAATAACAGTGTTAGCAACACTCACACAAGACAGTGGTGTCACAGGTACAATAACAGTGTTAGGAACACTCACACAAGACAGTGGTGTTACAGGTACAATAACAGCGTTAGCAACACTCACACAAGACAGTGGTGCCACAGGTACAATAACAGTGTTAGGAACACTCATAAGAACATAAGAACACAAGAAAGAAGGAACACTGCAGCAGGCCTACTGGCCCATGCGAGGCAGGTCCAAGTCTCCCACCGGCTTAAGCCAATGCCCCGACCCAGCCAGGTCAGGTTACATCCACTTAAGGAAGGAGCACGGCATCTGACCTAGTAGCACAAACTAGTCAGGTCCAACTCACACCCACCCGCACCCACTCATATATTTATCTAGCCTATTTTTAAAACTACACAACGTTTTAGCCTCTATAACTGTACTCGGGAGTTTGTTCCACTCATCGACAACTCTATTACCAAACCAATGCTTTCCTATATCCTTCCTGAATCTGAATTTATCCAACTTAAAGCCATTGCTGCGAGTCCTGTCAATACTAAATATTTTTAGCACGCTATTTACATCACCTTTATTTATTCCTGTTTTCCATTTATACACCTCAATCATATCCCCCCTAATTCTACGTCTTTCTAGAGAGTGCAGATTCAGGGCCCTAAGTCTATCCTCATAGGGAAGATTTCTGATACATGGAATCAACTTAGTCATCCTCCTTTGTACGTTTTCCAGAGCATTTATATCCATTCTGTAATACGGTGACCAAAACTGTGCAGCATAATCTAGATGAGGCCTAACCAAGGATATATAGAGTTGAAGAACAACCTGAGGACTCCTATTATTTATGCTTCTTGATATGAAGCCAAGGATTCTGTTCGCTTTATTGCGAACACTTATGCACTGCTGTCTTGGTTTTAGATTACTGCTAACCAGAACTCCTAAATCCTTTTCGCAATCAGTAGTATTAAGATCTACATTATTTAGTTTATATGTGGCATGGTTATTGTCCTGTCCAATATTTAGAACTTTGCATTTATCTATATTAAACTGCATCTGCCACTTCTCCGACCAATGCATCAGCCTATTCAAATCTTCCTGGAGTGCTCTAATGTCCTCATTTGAATGAATTGGACGGCCTATTTTGGTGTCATCGGCAAACTTGCTTATGTCGCTATTTATTCCCTCATCTATGTCGTTTATGTAGATTGTGAACAACAAGGGGCCCAATACTGACCCCTGTGGAACACCGCTTGTGACACTTCCCCACTCTGATTTCTCCCCATTTATGCAAACTCTCTGCTGCCTATTTGTCAACCATGCTTCTATCCAGGAAAAAATTTCTCCTCCTATTCCGTGTGCCTTAATTTTCCTCAATAGTCTCTGATGTGGGACTCTATCAAAAGCCTTACTGAAGTCCATATACACAACATCATATTCATTACCATGATCTACCTCCTCAAATACAGTGGTGTTACAGGTACAATAACAGTGTTAGGAACACTCACACAAGACAGTGGTGCCACAGGTACAATAACAGTGTTAGGAACACTCACACAAGACAGTGGTGTTACAGGTACAATAACAGTGTTAGCAACACTCACACAAGACAGTGGTGTCACAGGTACAATAACAGTGTTAGCAACACTCACACAAAACAGTGGTGTCACAGGTACAATAACTGTTAGCAACACTCACACAAGACAGTGGTGCCACAGGTACAATAACAGTGTTAGCAACACTCACACAAGACAGTGGTGTCACAGGTACAATAACAGTGTTAGCAACACTCACACAAGACAGTGGTGTCACAGGTACAATAACAGTGTTAGCAACACTCACACAAGACAGTGGTGTTACAGGTACAATAACAGTGTTAGCAACACTCACACAAGACAGTGGTGTCACATGTACAATAACAGTGTTAGGAACACTCACACAAGACAGTGGTGTTACAGGTACAATAACAGTGTTAGGAACACTCACACAAGACAGTGGTGTTACAGGTACAATAACAGTGTTAGCAACACTCACACAAGACAGTGGTGTTACAGGTACAATAACAGTGTTAGCAACACTCACACAAGACAGTGGTGTCACAGGTACAATAACAGTGTTAGCAACACTCACACAAGACAGTGGTGTCACATGTACACTAACAGTGTTAGGAACACTCACACAAGACAGTGGTGTTACAGGTACAATAACAGTGTTAGCAACACTCACACAAGACAGTGGTGTTACAGGTACAATAACAGTGTTAGCAACACTCACACAAGACAGTGGTGTCACATGTACAATAACAGTGTTAGGAACACTCACACAAGACAGTGGTGTTACAGGTACAATAACAGTGTTAGCAACACTCACACAAGACAGTGGTGTTACAGGTACAATAACAGTGTTAGCAACACTCACACAAGACAGTGGTGTCACAGGTACAATAACAGTGTTAGCAACACTCACACAAGACAGTGGTGTCACAGGTACAATAACAGTGTTAGGAACACTCACACAAGACAGTGGTGTCACATGTACAATAACAGTGTTAGGAACACTCACACAAGACAGTGGTGTTACAGGTACAATAACAGTGTTAGGAACACTCACACAAGACAGTGGTGTTACAGGTACAATAACAGTGTTAGAACACTCACACAGACAGTGGTTTACAGGTACAATAACAGTGTTAGCAACACTCACACAGAGACAGTGGTGTCAAGGTACAATAACAGTGTTAGGAACACTCACACAAGACAGTGGTGTCACAGGTACAATAACAGTGTTAGCAACACTCACACAAGACAGTGGTGTCACAGGTACAATAACAGTGTTAGCAACACTCACACAAGACAGTGGTGTTACAGGTACAATAACAATGTTAACAACCCTCCCAGTGTTTTCCTACACACAATATAACATTCTAACACTGATGTTTCTTAGACACCACATAGTATACAACATTCTAACAAGTCCTAGAGTTTTGTAACACACGTATCCCTAGAAGCGACAAATATACAACAGTCAGCTCACACTGCTCTATACAACAGGTCATCCACTCTGCCTATACACTTGTATACACTACTGCTTATACAACTGTCTATAATACCTGCTCTATACATACTGCCTTCATCACTGCTTATACCTACTCTGCTATCACACACTGCCTAACTACTACTCTCTTCAATCACTCACTGCTCATACACTCTCACCTGCTCATCATCACTCTCTCTATACACACATCTGCTCTATACACTCACTCTGCTCTATACACCTCACTCTGCTCTATACACCTCACTCTGCTCTATACACCACTGCTCTAACAATCTGTCTATACACTTACCTGTCATACACTCTCACTGCTCTATAACCACCTGTCTATACACATCTCTCTATACACCACACTCTGCTCTATACACCTCACTCTGCTCTATACACCACACTCTGCTCTATACACCAACTGCTCTATACACATCTCATCACACTGTCTATACACACAGCTTCACACTGCTTATACACTCCCTGCTCTATACACCCACTGCTCTATACACCAACTGCTCTATACATCACCTGTCTATCACTCACTCACCCTCTTCAACCACCTGCTCATACACCCCTGCTCTAACTCCACTGCTCTATACACCATGCTCACCCATCTCATCACACCTCTCCATCCTGCTTCACACACTTTCACTGCTCTATAACACTCCTCCTATCACCACACTCGTCACACACACCTGTTATACTCACCTTCTTACCCACGTCACACTGTCTATAAAATCGCTCAATGCTCTATACAACAGTCATCACACTTCTTCAACCACACTGCTATACACATGTCTACACTCTCTATACAACATCGCTCACACCCATGCTCACCACACTGTTATACACACACACTGTCTATACAACATCACTCACCTGCTCTATACAACAGTACCACACTGCTCTTCAACACTACTGCTCTAACACCACACTGCTCTTACACCATCCTCTATACACTCACCTGCTCTATACAACAGTCATCACACTGCTCTATACACATCACACTGCTCTATAAAACACTCACCTGCTCTAACACCTCACTTGCTCTATACACTCGTCAACCCATCCTACCCACTCTCTTAACACTCACTGCTCTATACACATCGCTCATCCTCACGTCATACACTCCTTACAACATCACCTGTCTATACAACAGTCACCTCTCTATCAACACCCCTCTCACACAGTCCATCCTATCAACACCACTGCTCTATACACATCACCCTGCTCTATACAACGTCATCCACTGCTCTTACCCTCACCTGCTCTATACACTCATCCCTCTATACACATCCTCACCAACAACGTCATCACACTCTCTTAACACCATCTCCTTACACTACCGTCATCACCTTCTTACACCACACTTCTATACATCCACTGCTCTAACACCACACTGCTCTATCAACATCGCTTACACCTCTTCCATCACCACTGCTTAACACCACTGCTCTTAACACCACACTGCTCTATACAACAGTCACACTGCTCATACAACATCTCACACCCATCGTCTCACCTGTCATACACTACCTGTCTATACACAGTCACCTCTCTCAACACCACACTCTCTATACACAAGCTCACCTCTCTATAACACACCTGCTCTATACACTACTTCTATACAACATTAACCTCATCCACCCACACTGCTCTATACAACTGTACACTCCTTGCATCCACTGCTCTATACACTCACTCTCTTCACACGTCCACACCTCTTCAATCACCTCTTAACCACACTGCTCTATACAACCGCTCACACTGCTCTATACACACACACTGCTCTATACACCTCACTCTGCTCTATACACCTCACTCTGCTCTATACACCACACTCTGCTCTATACACCACACTCTGCTCTATACACCTCACTCTGCTCTATACACCACACTCTGCTCTATACACCACACTCTGCTCTATACAACATCGCTCACACCCTTCCACACCTCTCTCAACATCTCTTAACATCGTACACCTTCATACTCCCTGCTCTATACACATCCTCAACCTCTTCAACACCACACTGCTCTATACAACACACTGCTCTAACACGCTCAACCCTATCACTTACACCCCATCACTTATCACCTGCTCTATCAACAGTCACTCTGCTCTATACAACATCGCTCACACTCTCAACAGTCAGTCACCTCTATACAACAGTACACTGCTCTATACAACAGGTCACACCTCACAACAGCCCACTGCTCTATACAACATCTCATACACCACACTGCTCTATACAACTAGCACTCTGCTCTATCACATCGCCCAACGCTCACTCGCTCACACCACTCTCTATACACTCACCTGCTCTATACACAGTCACCTGCTCTATACAACATCGCTCAACACACTCTCTATACACCTTATACACTCCTTCTACTACACATCTTCACCACCTGCTCTATACACTCACACTCTCTATACAACTCAGCTCACCTTCTATCACATTCACACTGCTCTATACACCACTCCCTTCTATACAACACTGTTATCACTATCTCTATAACACCCACTGCTCTTACACACTCTGCTCTATACACCACTCTGCTCTATACACCACACTCTGCTCTATATACCTCACTCTGCTCTATACAACATCGCTCTATGCTCTTACATCAGCTCACACTCCTTATAACAGTCAACTCTGCTCTATAACAGCATCACATCTGCTCTATACAACATCTGCTCTATACACCTTTACAGCTCACACTGCTCTATACATCACTCCTGCTCTATACACAGTTCACACTGCTCTACAACATCACTCTGCTCATAACACTGCTCTATACACTTCACACTGTCTATACAACATCACTCTGTCTATACACCACAGCCACTGCTCTATACACTCATCTGCTCTATACCTACTTCCATCACATCTATCAACAGGCACTTCTATACACCAGTTCCCTCATCACTGCACATCACTCTCTATCTACAGTCTCACACTGCTCTATACAACAGTCCACTTCCAACCAGTTCACCCTACTCTATCAACAGTCACACTGCTCTCTCAGCTCTACACTGCTCTATCAGCTATACACTGCCTCTATACAACAGTCCCACCTGCTCTATACAACACAGTCACACTGCTCTATACAACAGTCAGCTCACACTGCTCTATACAACAGTCAGCTCACACTGCTCTATACAACAGTCAGCTCACACTGCTCTATACAACAGTCAGCTCACACTGCTCTATACACAGGTCACACTGCTCTATACAACTCACCTGCTCTTACAACAGCACTCAACTGCTTATCAACAGTCAGCTCACACTGCTCTATACAACAGTCAGCTCACACTGCTCTATACAACAGGTCACACTGCTCTATACAACAGGTCACACTGCTCTATACAACAGGTCACACTGCTCTATACAACAGGTCACACTGCTCTATACAACAGGTCACACTGCTCAGTATGCAGGAGCAGGAAGGAGCTAAGGAAACTAGCCCATACATTTCTCCCAGCCAGGGAATCCAACTGGGGACCTTACAATTGCTGCCACCACAAGCCACACACAACACCACCTCTACTATAACTTTGGAGAGTTAAGGAGGCGGATGTGGGTTAATGAGGCGGATGTGGGTTAATGAGGCGGATGTGGGTTAATGAGGCGGATGTGGGTTAATGAGGTGGATGTGGGTTAAGGAGGTGGATGTGGGTTAATGAGGCGGATGTGGGTTAATGAGGCGGATATGGATTAACGAGGCGGATGTGGGTTAAGGAGGTGGATGTGGGTTAACGAGGCGGATGTGGGTTAATGAGGCGGATGTGGGTTAACGAGGTGGATGTGGGTTAATGAGGCGGATGTTCGTTAACGAGGCGGATGTGGGTTAATGAGGCGGATGTGGGTTAACGAGGCGGACGTGGGTTAACGAGGTGGATGTGGGTTAACGAGGCGGATGTGGGTTAATGAGGCGGACGTGGGTTAACGAGGTGGATGTGGGTTAACGAGGCGGATGTGGGTTAACGAGGCGGACGTGGGTTAACGAGGTGGATGTGGGTTAATGAGGCGGACGTGGGTTAACGAGGTGGGTGGTTGAGTCTAGCCATTAAGCATGCTATCAAGGCGGATCAACAAAATACACAAATACTGAAATATTTCTAGCCTAACCACGGAACGGGTGGGGTTTGAACCTATGTCGATTGAGTCTTAAAACTCTATCCTCTTTGACGGGAGCTGGAGATTAATAATCTCTCTTGAGATGTTGTCATACACACACACACACACACACACACACACACACACGAGGCTTATCCACAAGACAAGACAGTCACAGAGAAACACAAACATATGAATCCAGAGTGTAGCAATGATCCCACACCTGCTGCAAGACACACCTACACCAAAAAGACCTTTCACTAATACAACACTGTATTAATACACTACTGTATTTATGCAACGTTGTATTAATACACTATCGTAACCATAAAACATCTCTGGCGATACATATATTTTACAGCAAGAGTAAAAATCATTATAGCTATGTTGTACAATGATCCCATGAAAGACAGAGGTGCAATGACTACAATGTTAAAGTAAAACTCGCTAAGTGTGAAGAGACCAAGACTCTTCATCACTCTCCCTCCATAAGATAAATTAGACTCCCTCCCTAACAAAAGCATTTTCCCGAGTCATTTTCAATGCTACCTAAGACAATCTTGGAATAACGTTGGTATAACTAAGAGAAATAATTATTATACTCATAAGGAGCACCTGGGTAATGGGAGGTAATCAGGTATGATCCGATTAAGAGCCCCTCACATCATGAACTGACTACTTATCATCTGACGACATTCAGATGACAGGTGTGCAGTGAGGAGACATGGTCAAGACGTATAAAATATTAAAAATTTGACGGGGAAGAAAGTGTGTGTTGAAGAGACGAGGCTCAGGAGTCACAGTTCAACTGAACCATGGGGATGTAAGGAAATATTAAATCTCAGGTTGGTAGACAAAAATGAAATAGACGAGGTGCGTTTAAGGGTAAACTCGATGCACAGCTTCAAGCAGAGGTACGATAAGGTGGATGAAGCCAGAAACAGGTAAACACCAGTCAAGGTACATCAAGATGTGGGCCAAGGTACAACAGGACACTGGGTCAGGAACAATCTCTGGTGAGTAAACATAGTAGGTAGAGAGACCCTTGTGAGATGATGTAAGGGTGTGTGATGCACTCTCACACACACGAGTGTGTTGTGAGATGATGTAGGGTGTGTGATGCACTCTCACACACACGAGTGTTTTGTGAGATGATGTAGGGTGTGTGATGCACTCTCACACACACGAGTGTGTTGTGAGATGATGTAAGGTGTATGATGCACTCACACACACACACGAGTGTGTTGTGAGATGATGTAGGGTGTGATGCACTCACACACACACGAGTGTGTTGTGAGATGATGTAGGTGTATGATGCACTCACACACACGAGTGTGTTGTGAGATGATGTAGGGTGTATGATGCACTCACACACACACGAGTGTGTTGTGAGATGATGTAGGGTGTGTGATGCACTCACACACACGAGTGTGTTGTGAGATGATGTAAGGGTGTATGATGCACTCACACACACACGAGTGTGTTGTGAGATGATGTAAGGGTGTGTGATGCACTCACACACACACGAGTGTGTTGTGAGATGATGTAGGGTGTTGTGCACTCACACACACACATGAGTGTAGTTGTGTCAGAGATGATGTAGGGTGTGTGATGCACTCACACACACACGAGTGTGTTGTGAGATGATGTAGGGTGTGTGATGCACTCACACACACACGAGTGTGTTGTGAGATGATGTAGGGTGTATGGTGCACTCACACACACGAGTGTGTTGTGAGATGATGTAGGGTGTGTGATGCACTCACACACACACGAGTGTGTTGTGAGATGATGTAGGGTGTGTGATGCACTCACACACACACGAGTGTGTTGTGAGATGATGTAGGGTGTGTGATGCACTCTCACACACACGAGTGTGTTGTGAGATGATGTAAGGTGTGTGATGCACTCTCACACACACGAGTGTGTTGTGAGATGATGTAGGGTGTGTGATGCACTCCACACACAGAGTGTGTTGTGAGATGATGTAAGGTGTTGATGCACTCACACACACACGAGTGTGTTGTGAGATGATGTAGGGTGTATGGTGCACTCACACACACACGAGTGTGTTGTGAGATGATGTAGGGTGTATGGTGCACTCACACACACACGAGTGTGTTGTGAGATGATGTAGGGTGTATGGTGCACTCACACACACACGAGTGTGTTGTGAGATGATGTAAGGGTGTATGTGCACTCCACACACACGAGTGTGCTGTGAGATGATGTAGGGTGTGTGATGCACTCCACACACACGAGTGTGTGTGAGATGATGTAGGGTGTATGATGCACTCACACACACACGAGTGTGTTGTGAGATGATGTAAGTGTATGGTGCACTCACACACACACGAGTGTGTTGTGAGATGATGTAAGGTGTATGATGCACTCACACACACACGAGTGTGTTGTGAGATGATGTAGGGTGTGTGATGCACTCACACACACACGAGTGTGTTGTGAGATGATGTAGGGTGTGTGATGCACTCACACACACGAGTGTGTTGTGAGATGATGTAGGGTGTGTGATGCACTCTCACACACACACGAGTGTGTGTGAGATGATGTAAGGGTGTTGATGCACTCACACACACACGAGTGTGTTGTGAGATGATGTAAGGGTGTTGATGCACTCACACACACACGGAGTGTGTTGTGAGATGATGTAGGGTGTTGATGCACTCACACACACACGAGTGTGTTGTGAGATGATGTAAGGTGTGTGATGCACTCCACACACACAGGTGTGTTGTGAGATGATGTAAGGGTGTATGATGCACTCACACACACACGAGTGTGTTGTGAGATGATGTAGGGTGTGTGATGCACTCACACACACACGAGTGTGTTGTGAGATGATGTAAGGGTGTATGATGCACTCACACACACACGAGTGTGTTGTGAGATGATGTAGGGTGTATGATGCACTCACACACACACACGAGTGTGTTGTGAGATGATGTAAGGGTGTATGATGCACTCACACACACACGAGTGTGTTGTGAGATGATGTAGGGTGTGTGATGCACTCACACACACACGAGTGTGTTGTGAGATGATGTAGGGGTGTATGATGCACTCACACACACACGAGTGTGTTGTGAGATGATGTAGGGTGTATGATGCACTCACACACACACGAGTGTGTTGTGAGATGATGTAGGGTGTATGATGCACTCACACACACACGAGTGTGTTGTGAGATGATGTAGGGTGTGTGGTGCACTCACACACACGGGTGTGTTGCAAGTCATAACAGACAAGCACACAACACCATGACAACCACTACGTATACAAGCAACAGTAGCACCATAAACAACAGAACATCAGCCGTAACAGGAACACGTCACAAAAATCAGAAGGAAAAGCAAAAGCAATAACAGCAACAGCATGAACACAAGGAGCAGCAACAACAGCATGAACACAAGAGCAGTAACAACAATGTAACATAAAGAACAGCACCCTCAGCTTCAGCAGACATTACACTCGGTCAGGTGACAGAGTGTAGACACTCAAAACTCAGGAATCACACCAAGGAGTAGCAGAAGGCAAATAAATACTACTCACAAAGTTGACATCCCCTCCCAAGAGAACTTGAACCTTCCAAGTTGTGCCAAGATCAAGGTTTTTAAAGTGGCAAGTGAACCTCATAACGAGATGACCCATACCAAGACACCCACTCTGTAAACTTTATTATTATTGTTATTATTATAGTACAATCATAAAAGGGGGTACGAATAGGGGAGAAGTCGTGGTTTGGAGGTAGGGAAGAGGGGAGAGGAAGAGGGCAGGGGAGAGGAAGAGGGCAGGGGAGAGGAAGAGGGCAGGGGAGAGGAAGAGGGCAGGGAAGAGGAGGGGGTATGGAGGAGCCAGGTGGAGAGAATACTAGTCATCTAACCCCTCCCAAACTTTCACTTACCTTCTTCACCCCACCCACCTCTACACACCACCCACCTCTACACACCCCCCTCTACACACCCCACCTATGAAACGTGTATTTCTCCCCAGATAAATCCCAAGTGTGTGAAACACTGAAATACACACAAAAGAGGGTGTGGCACACAGCAGGAGGTGGGAGACACCAGGTGAACAAACGAGGGGAAGCAGGAGGCCTGGTCAGGAGGGCGTGGCAGAGGTGACATGCATAGCGTGTCTGCTACACACACACACACACACACACACACACAAAACCTCTCACTTTCCACACTCATACTGTTGACACATCCTCTCAGTGTCTGCAACATCTTACACATAACATTATGCACACTACCGGGTGATTGCATTTATATTATGTACACTACCAGGTGAATTGGTTTATATTACTTAAGTACAGTACCTAGTGTTTAAGTGTACCTACACAGTCGTACTTGTTGCTAATCAACATTTGCTCAAACTTGTACAAAAGCTAAAACAAAAGCTTTGCAACAACGCTAGTTCCAGAACTAAGGGAGATACACTGAGAAGTTGAAGGAGGGAGCCGAGGTATGGGGAGATGGAGTGAAGTAATGGAGGTTATGGGGAGATGGAGTGAAGTAATGGAGATAAGGGGACGCGGAGTGAGGTATGGGGGCCAGGTTCCTGGGGTAAGGGAAGACGTTAAGGGAGGAATATACAGGTGTTTCCTGCTCACTGGAACTTCCCTTCTACACTAGTAATAACAACTACCATCACCACGTATTAGCATCTCATGGCAACACTGCTGACCAGGTGTTTCATCTCATGGCAACACTGCTGACCAGGTGTTTCATATCATGGCAACACTGCTGACCAGGTGTTTCATATCATGGCAACACTGCTGACCAGGTGTTTCATATCATGGCAACACTGCTGACCAGGTGTTTCATCATGGCAACACTGCTGTCCAGGTGTTTCATCTCATGGTAACACTGCTGACCAGGTGTTCCATCTCATGGCAACACTGCTGACCAGGTGTTTCATCTCATGGCAACACTGCTGACCAGGTGTTTCATCTCATGGCAACACTGCTGACCAGGTGTTTCATCTCATGGCAACACTGCTGACCAGGTGTTTCATCACATGGCAACACTGCTGACCAGGTGTTTCATCTCATGGCAACACTGCTGACCAGGTGTTTCATCTCATGGCAACACTGCTGACCAGGTGTTTCATCTCATGGCAACACTGCTGACCAGGTGTTTCATCTCATGGCAACACTGCTGACCAGGTGTTTCATCTCATGGCAACACTGCTGACCAGGTGTTTTATCTCATGGCAACAATGCTGACTCTCAAACATTTACAGTAACTTATTCAACATTTTCAGACCAAACACAAAAATAACACAGTCATAGCTGGTGTCTAGAACCGACTATATAAACTAACGAAAGTAACCAAACCCAACCTGACCTAACTTTAACCAAACTAATCTGACCTAACCTAAAAAAAATTCAGTCGGGTTATTTTCCTTGTGGTTCACTAATACTTATCTTGACAATATATCTTCACTTCCCCCCCAGAGGTCCCCCAACTTAAAAGCTCACACTTTTCATTACATCATATTGTGTTATGTGATCCATCCTGTGTCATGGTGTGTTACCACAGTGTAACAATCACACAGTTGTTGTTCACAATCTACATACGACATAGATGAGGGAATAAATAGCGACATAAGCAAATTTGCCGATGACACCAAAATAGGCCGTCCAATTCATTCTGACGAGGACATTAGAGCACTCCAGGAAGATTTGAATAGACTGATGCAGTGGTCGGAGAAGTGGCAGATGCAGTTTAATATAGATAAATGCGAAAAGGATTTAGGAGTTCTGGTTAGCAGTAATCTAAAACCAAGACAGCAGTGCATAAGTGTTCGCAATAAAACGAACAGAATCCTTGGCTTCATATCAAGAAGCATAAATAATAGGAGTCCTCAGATTGTTCTTCAACTCTATATATCCTTGGTTAGGCCTCATTTAGATTATGCTGCACAGTTCTGGTCACCGTATTACAGAATGGATATAAATGCTCTGGAAAACGTACAGAGGAGGATGACAAAGTTGATCCCATGTATCAGAAATCTTCCCTATGAGGATAGACTGAGGGCCCTGAATCTGCACTCTCTAGAAAAGCGTAGAATTAGGGGGGATATGATTGAGGTGTATAAATGGAAAACAGGAATAAATAAAGGTGATGTAAATAGCGTGCTAAAAATATCTAGTATTGACAGGACTCGCAGCAATGGCTTTAAGTTGGATAAATTCAGATTCAGGAAGGATATAGGAAAGCATTGGTTTGGTAATAGAGTTGTCGATGAGTGGAACAAACTCCCGATTACAGTTATAGAGGCTAAAACGTTGTGTAGTTTTAAAAATAGGCTAGATAAATATATGAGTGGGTGCGGGTGGGTGTGAGTTGGTCCTGACTAGCTTGTGCTACTAGGTCAGATGCCGTGCTTCTTAAGTGAATG
Organism: Cherax destructor; assembly: GCA_009830355.1. Lineage (NCBI taxonomy): Eukaryota > Metazoa > Arthropoda > Malacostraca > Decapoda > Parastacidae > Cherax > Cherax destructor. The sequence continues at coordinate 15,072 of WNWK01011123.1, read as the reverse complement.
TAACCTGACCTGGCTGGGTCGGGGCATTGGCTTAAGCCGGTGGGAGACTTGGACTTGCCTCGCATGGGCCAGTAGGCCTACTGCAGTGTTCCTTCTTTCTTGTTCTTATCTTATCACACAGTGTTACCACAGTGTAACTATCACACAGTGTAGACACAGTGTTACCACAGTGTAACTATCACACAGTGTAGACACAGTGTTACCACAGTGTAACTATCACACAGTGTAGACACAGTGTTACCACAGTGTAACTATCACACAGTGTAGACAGTGTTCCCACAATATAACTATCACACAGTGTAGACACAGTGTTCCCACAATATAACTATCACACAGTGTAGACACAGTGTTCCCACAATGTAACTATCACACAGTGTAAACACAGTGTTACCACAGTGTAACTATCACACAGTGTAGAAACAGTGTTACCACAGTGTAACTATCACACAGTGTAGACACACAGTTACCACAGTGTAACTCAGTGTAGACACAGTGTAGACACAGTGTAACTATCAGTGTAGATACACAGTGTAGACACAGTGTAACTATCACACAATGTAACTATCACACAGTGTAGACACAGTGTTACCACAGTGTAGACAGTGTAGACACAGTGTTCCCACTATGTAACTATCACACAGTGTAGACACAGTGTTCCACTATGTAACTATCACACAGTGTAGACACAGTGTTACCACAGTGTAACTATCACACAGTGTAGACACAGTGTAACTATCACACAGTGTAGACACAGTGTAACTATCACACAGTGTAGACACAGAGTAACTATCACACAGTGTAGACACAGTGTAACTATCACACAGTGTAGAAACAGTGTAACTATCACACAGTGTAGACACAGTGTAACTATCACACAGTGTAGACACAGTGTAACTATCACACAGCGTAGACACAGTGTAACTATCACACAGTGTAGACACAGTGTAACTATCACACAGTGTAGACACAGTGTAACTATCACACAGTGTAGACAGTGTAACTATCACACAGTGTAGACACAGTGTAACTATCACACAGTGTAGACACAGTGTAACTATCACACAGTGTAGACACAGTGTAACTATCACACAGTGTTACCACAGTGTAACTATCACAGTGTAGTCACAGTGTTCCCACAATGTAACTATCACACAGTGTAGACAGTGTAACTATCACACAGTGTAGACAGTGTAACTATCACACAGTGTAGACACAGTGTAACTATCACACAGTGTAGACACAGTGTAACTATCACACAGTGTAGACACAGTGTAACTATCACACAGTGTAGACACAGTGTAACTATCACACAGTGTAGACACAGTGTAACTATCACACAGTGTAGACACAGTGTAACTATCACACAGTGTAGACACAGTGTAACTATCACACAGTGTAGACACAGTGTAACTATCACACAGTGTAGACACAGTGTAACTATCACAAAAGTGTAGACACAGTGTAACTATCACACAGTGTAGACACAGTGTAACTATCACACAGTGTAGACACAGTGTAACTATCACACAGTGTAGACACAGTGTAACTATCACACAGTGTAGACACAGTGTAACTATCACACAGTGTAGACACAGTGTAACTATCACACAGTGTAGACACAGTGTAACTATCACACAGTGTAGACACAGTGTAACTATCACACAGTGTAGACACAGTGTAACTATCACACAGTGTAGACACAGTGTAACTATCACACAGTGTAGACACAGTGTTCCCACAATGTAACTATCACACAGTGTAGACACAGTGTTCCCACAATGTAACTATCACACAGTGTAGACACAGTGTTCCCACAATGTAACTATCAACAGTGTAGACACAGTGTTCCCACAATGTAACTATCACACAGTGTTACCACAGTGTAACTATCACACAGTGTAGAAACAGTGTTACCACAGTGTAACTATCATACAGTGTAGACACTGTGTTCCCACAATGTAACTATCACACAGTGTAGACACACAGTTACCACAGTGTAACTCAGTGTAGACAGTGTTACCACAGTGTAACTATCACAGTGTAGACACAGTGTAACTATCAGTGTAGATACACAGTGTAGACACAGTGTAACTATCACACAATGTAACTATCACACAGTGTAGACACAGTGTTACCACAGTGTAGACACAGTGTTCCCACTATGTAACTATCACACAGTGTAAACACAGTGTTACCACAGTGTAACTATCACAGTGTAGACACAGTGTAACTATCACACAGTGTAGACACAGTGTAACTATCACAGTGTAGACACAGTGTAACTATCACAGTGTAGACACAGTGTAACTATCACACAGTGTAGACACAGTGTAACTATCACACAGTGTAGACACAGTGTAACTATCACACAGTGTAGACACAGTGTAACTATCACACAGTGTAGACACAGTGTAACTATCACACAGTGTAGACACAGTGTAACTATCACACAGTGTAGACACAGTGTAACTATCACACAGTGTAGACACAGTGTAACTATCACACAGTGTAGACACAGTGTAACTATCAAACAGTGTAGACACAGTGTAACTATCAAACAGTGTAGACACAGTGTAACTCACACAGTGTAGACACAGTGTAACTATCACACAGTGTTACCACAGTGTAACTATCACACAGTGTTACCACAGTGTAACTATCATAAGAACATAAGAACATAAGAAAGGAGGAACACTGCAGCAGGCCTGTTGGCCCATACTAGGCACGTCCTTCACAATCCGTCCCACTAACAGAATATTTGCTCAACCCAATTTTCAATGCTACCCAAGAAATAAGCTGTGACAATTCTACCCACTCATGCGCGAGTCCCACTCAAATCCAACCCCTCTCACTCATGAATTTATCCAACCTAAATTTGAAACTACCCAAGGTCCTAGCTTCAATAACCCTACTAGGCAGACTGTTCCACTCATCAACTACCCTATTTCCAAACCAATACTTTCCTATATCCTTTCTAAATCTAAACTTATCTAACTTGAATCCATTATTGCGGGTTCTCTCTTGGAGAGATATCCTCAAGACCTTATTTATATCCCCTTTGTTAATACCCATTTTCCACTTGTATACCTCGATCATGTCTCCCTCATTCTACGTCTTACAAGTGAATGTAATTTTAGGGTCTTCAATCTTTCTTCGTAAGGAAGATTTCTAATGCTATGTATTAATTTAGTCATTCTACGCTGAATGTTTTCTAACGAATTTATGTCCATTCTGTAATATGGAGACCAGAACTGAGCTGCGTAATCTAGGTGAGGCCTTACTAATGATGTATAAAGCTGTAATATAACCTCTGGACTTCTGTTGCTAACACTTCTTGATATAAATCCCAGTAATCTATTTGCCTTATTACGTACGCTTAGGCATTGCTGTCTTGGTTTAAGGTTGCTGCTTACCATCACCCCCAAGTCCTTCTCGCAATCTGTATGGCTAAGTTCTACGTTATTTAACTTATAAGTGCTTGGGTTATGGACACTCCCGAGCTTCAGAACCTTGCATTTATCTACATTGAACTGCATCTGCCACTTTTCTGACCACGAATTAAGTTTGTCTAAATCTTCCTGAAGTTCTATGACATCTATGTTTGAATCAATTATCCTACCTATCTTCGTGTCGTCGGCGAATTTGCTCATATCACTAGTAATTCCCTCGTCAAGGTCATTGATATATATTATAAATAACAATGGGCCTAAGACTGATCCCTGTGGAACACCACTTGTTACAAGTCCCCATTCGGATTTAACCCCATTTATGCACACTCTCTGCTTCCTATTGGTGAGCCATGACTCGATCCATGACAGCACTTTTCCCCCAATGCCATGAGCTGCCACTTTCTTTAACAGTCTCTGGTGCGGTACTCTATCAAAAGCCTTACTAAAGTCTAAATAAACAATATCGAATTCTTTATCGTGATCAACAGCCTCAAAAGCTTTACTGAAGAAGGTTAATAAATTAGATAGGCAGGAACGGCCCCTCGTGAATCCATGCTGGGTATCATTAATCAAATTATGGTTATCTAGATGGCTTCTAATAATATCAGCTATAATTGACTCTAGTAATTTGCCTACAATTGAGGTCAGGCTTATTGGGCGGTAGTTTGACGGTAGTGACTTGTCCCCTGCTTTAAAAATAGGAATTACATTAGCCATCTTCCACATATCAGACACTACACCTGTTTGAAGAGATAAATTAAAAATGTTAGATATTGGTTCACAGAGTTCCATTTTGCATTCCTTAAGAACCCTTGCAAAAAGCTCATCAGTGTAACTATCACACAGTGTTACCACAGTGTAACTATCACAGTGTAGACACAGTGTTCAAATTAATTCACACAGTGTAGACACAGTGTATTCACACATGTAGCATGTAACTATCACACAGTGTAGACACAGTGTAACTATCACACAGTGTAGACACAGTGAATATCACACAGTGTAACACAGTGTAACTATCACAGTGTAGACACAGTGTAACTATCACACAGTGTAGACACAGTGTAACTATCACACAGTGTAGACACATCATCACACAGTGTAGACACAGTGTAAGTATACAGTGTAGACACAGTGTAACTATCACACAGTGTAGACACAGTGTAGACACAGTGTTCCCACAGTGTAACTATCACACAGTGTAGACACAGTGTTCCCACAGTGTAACTATCACACAGTGTAGACACAGTGTTCCCACAGTGTAACTATCACACAGTGTAGACACACAGTGTTACCACAGTGTAGACACAGTGTTGCCATAGTGTAACTATCTCAGTGTAGACACAGTGTAACTATCAGTGTAGATACACAGTGTAGACACAGTGTAACTATCAGTGTAGACACAGTGTAACTATCACACAGTGTAGACACACAGTGTTACCACAGTGTAACTATCATACAGAACAGCAATATGTTACTGTTGCACACAATTTGTTGTGGCAAAATGCGTCCATTATATTTGACTAGTTAAAGGTTAATTCTGTAAAGACTGGTGTGCACTTATGACAACACAAACACTTGGCAGGAAAAAAATTGTTTACCATCATTCGTGTGTTAAGGCAACGCAGCTTATTGAGAAGTGATTGCAGCAGAGGCATACTAGGATGTTGCAACTCTACACGACCAGGAAGGAAGAAAATATAGCAATGAGAAGCGACGGCAACAGATATACTTGGGATGTTGCAAGTCACTGACAAACGGGTGTGCAAGATGGATGCTTGGGGATGTTGCAAGCGAGGCAGGAAGGGTGCAAACAGAGTAACATGTGATATAAGATGACAGGTAAAGGTTAAGTGTAGCAACCTTGTGTTGACCTCTGTGTTGGTGCTATCAACTTCATCTCTGGGAGGTTAACCAAGGCTACTCACCTCCAGCACCCACCTGTTCCTTACCCCACTTAACTCCTTCCTCACCACCACATTCCTCCTCACATCCTCTACTATCCTTGCCTCAAACATCTGCGACTCTTGGAACATAAGAAAGGAGGAGCACTGCAGCAGGCCTGTTGGCCCATACTAGGCAGGTCCTTCACATTCCATCCCACTAACAAGATATTTGTTCAACCTAATCTTAAATGCTACCCAAGAAATAAGCTTTATAATTCTATTTACTCATGTGCAATCCCCACTCAAATCCAACCCCTCTCACTCATGAATTTATCCAACCTAAATTTAAAACTACCCAAGGTCCTAGCTTCAATAACCCTACTAGGCAGACTGTTCCACTCATCAACTACCCTATTTCCAAACCAATACTTTCCTATATCCTATACCAATACTTTCCTATATCAAGCCTATCATAAGAACATAATGGAGGAACACTGCAGAAGGCCTACTGACCCATACAATGGAGAAGGAATAAAATTTGGTAATAGATACTGACAAATTAGTTTAGAAAGACACGTGAGCAAACACTAGGACATATTCATTAGAAAACGTTTCGGTCCTGGGACCTTGATCACGGTCCGAGGACCGAAACGTTTTCTAATAAATATGTCTTAAGTGTTTGTTTACGTGTCTTTCTTAAACCAAGGCAGAAAGACCTGCCTTGTATGGGTGAGTAGCCTTCCTGCAGTGTTCCTCCAGTCGTATGTTATTATGACAAGTCTTCAACACAAGTCCCAGTGTGGACTTTAAAGTACTCCGCTGTAACTTTCCCCATGTACTCTTATGTACTTCTTACTCATCTTTCCTCCCAGATTTCCTCAACTCCTGTATATTCCCCTTCCCATCCTGCTCCTCTCCACATCCATGACTATGATCGACACTCAAACGTCACTATTAAGGAAACATCCTGGACTTCACCTTACGAAACAAAGCAAATGCCATAGTAATTATGGACAAGGTAGATTATAGTGGAAAAATAACATATTAGAAGAAAGGGGAACTAATGTGCCCTTTAAGACTCACTCATCATGAGTTCCAGCCTCATCCGCTACCTACCTGGAGGCTGTTCCGGGGGTCAGCGCCCCCGCGGACCAGTCCTTAACCAAGCCTCCCGGTGGATCAGGGCCTGATCAACCAGGCTATTCTATATGGCAGTTACATAGTGAGAACACTGTTTCCCTAGCATAGTCCATCACATAGGATGGGTTAAGGAGGGGTTGCCCAAAACTAACACTGAGTTACGTCTTCAGACGTCGTCGTCCTCAGACGTTTCTCACATATGTAAGTTATTTGCGACTTGTGTCAGCCACGATGTTATTACTTTTAGTCATAATAACTTATAAAATCAACCGCCCCTCCACATCCGCCCTTTCCCGGCCACCTTCCTACCCTCATTTCCCTGCATACCTCCCCTCACTCCTGGTGACTTCCCTCCCCCTCACTCCTGGTGACTTCCCTCCCCCCCCACACTCCTGGTGACTTCTTTTTCCCCTCCCCCTGGTGACTTCTCCCCCCTCCTGGTGATCCCTCCCCACACTCCTGGTGACTTCCCTCCCCTCACACTCCTGGTGACTTCCCTCCCCTCACTCTGGTGACTTCACTCCTCACTCCTGGTGACTTCCCTCCCCTCACCTCCTGGTGACTTCCCTCCCTCACACTCCTGGTGACTTCCCTCCCCCTCACACTCCTGGTGACTTCCCTCCCCCTCCACTCCTGGTGACTTCCCTCCCTCCTCACACTCCTGGTGACTTCCCTCCCTCCTCACACTCCTGGTGACTTCCCTCCTCCTCACCTCTGGCTCCTCCTCCTCCTCTGGTGACTTCCCTCCCTCCTCACACTCCTGGTGACTTCCCTCCCTCCTCACACTCCTGGTGACTTCCCTCCTCCTCACACTCCTGGTGACTTCCCCTCCCCCCTCACACTCCTGGTGACTTCCCCTCCCCCCTCACACTCCTGGTGACTTCCCCTCCCCCCTCACACTCCTGGTGACTTCCCTTCCCCCTCACACTCCTGGTGACTTCCCTCCCTCCTCACACTCCTGGTGACTTCCCTCCCTCCTCACACTCCTGGTGACTTCCCTCCTCCTCACCTCTGGGACTTCCCTCCTCCTCACACTCCTGGTGACTTCCCCTCCCTCCTCACACTCCTGGTGACTTCCCCTCCCTCCTCACACTCCTGGTGACTTCCCCTCCCTCCTCACACTCCTGGTGACTTCCCTCCCTCCTCACACTCCTGGTGACTTCCCTCCCTCCTCACCTCCTGGTGACTTCCCCTCCCTCCTCACACTCCTGGTGACTTCCTCCTCCTCACACTCCTGGTGACTTCCTCCCTCCTCACCTCTGGTGACTTCCCCTCCTCCTCACCTCCTGGTGACTTCCCTCCTCCTCACACTCCTGGTGACTTCCCCATCTAGTCACATCCCGTGAGGACTTCCCTCTATCACCTACCTGAAGTGAGTTCAGAGAAGCGACAAGTTAGTAAATTAGACACTGTGGGGCGAAACGTTTCCTCAATAAAGATACCCAAGAGTTGCACATATGTGTAATTTATCATACTAGAATGCTTGACGATATCTTCTTGGGCATGCTAAAGTCTCCCTGCTGTGATGTACCTGTGACTGGTTACCAGTCTCCCTGCTGTGATGTACCTGTGACTGGTTACCAGTCTCCCTGCTGTGATGTACCTGTGACTGGTTACCAGTCTCCCTGCTGTGATGTACCTGTGACTGGTTACCAGTCTCCCTGCTGTGATGTACCTGTGACTGGTTACCAGTCTCCCTGCTGTGATGTACCTGTGACTGGTTACCAGTCTCCCTGCTGTGATGTACCTGTGACTGGTTACCAGTCTTCCTAGCTCCAGCACCACGGCTTGCGGGAGCCGTTACCACAATAAAATGTCGCATTTGTGTCCTTTAACCTAACAATATTTGATAGTTTCCTGGTCAACCAGGTTGTTGCAGCTAGCGACCAGCTGGCCCACATATCCACGCATGGCGCCCCTCGCTTTTCACTGCCTCTATTTTACACGTATGCAATTTAGTTTCATAAAACTGAGTGGCAGTTAAAGCCACTTGCAAGTATTAATATCCGGCCGCTGTCTTTATTCTTCCCATTATAGTATATTCATATCCGTCTGCTGTGTTGCCAGACACTGATCATCTTCCTCACACCTTGTGTGACCAGCCTACCGTCTGAGAGGCAGTGTTGCCAGACACTGATCATCTTCCTCACACCTTGTGTGACCAACCTACCGTCTGAGAGGCAGTGTTGCCAGACACTGATCATCTTCCTCACACCTTGTGTGACCAGCCTACCGTCTGAGAGGCAGTGTTGCCAGACACTGATCATCTTCCTCACACCTTGTGTGACCAACCTACCGTCTGAGAGGCAGTGTTGCCAGACACTGATCATCTTCCTCACACCTTGTGTGACCAGCCTACCGTCTGAGAGGCAGTGTTGCCAGACACTGATCATCTTCCTCACACCTTGTGTGACCAACCTACCGTCTGAGAGGCAGTGTTGCCAGACACTGATCATCTTCCTCACACCTTGTGTGACCACCTACCGTCTGAGAGGCAGTGTTGCCAGACACTGATCATCTTCCTCACACCTTGTGTGACCAACCTACCGTCTGAGAGGCAGTGTTGCCAGACACTGATCATCTTCCTCACACCTTGTGTGACCACCCTACCGTCTGAGAGGCAGTGTTGCCAGACACTGATCATCTTCCTCACACCTTGTGTGACCAACCTACCGTCTGAGAGGCAGTGTTGCCAGACACTGATCATCTTCCTCACACCTTGTGTGACCAACCTACCGTCTGAGAGGCAGTGTTGCCAGACACTGATCATCTTCCTCACACCTTGTGTGACCACCCTACCGTCTGAGAGGCTGTGTTGCCAGACACTGATCATCTTCCTCACACCTTGTGTGACCAGCCTACCGTCTGAGAGGCAGTGTTGCCAGACACTGATCATCTTCCTCACACCTTGTGTGACCAACCTACCGTCTGAGAGGCAGTGTTGCCAGACACTGATCATCTTCCTCACACCTTGTGTGACCAACCTACCGTCTGAGAGGCAGTGATGCCAGACACTGATCATCTTCCTCACACCTTGTGTGACCACCCTACCGTCTGAGAGGCAGTGTTGCCAGACACTGATCATCTTCCTCACACCTTGTGTGACCAACCTACCGTCTGAGAGGCAGTGTTGCCAGACACTGATCATCTTCCTCACACCTTGTGTGACCAACCTACCGTCTGAGAGGCAGTGATGCCAGACACTGATCATCTTCCTCACACCTTGTGTGACCACCCTACCGTCTGAGAGGCTGTGTTGCCAGACACTGATCATCTTCCTCACACCTTGTCTCTAGCCTAGTTGTGTTTACAAGGGTCGAGTCACAGCTCCTGGCCCCGCCTCATTACACACACTGTTTCCAAAGGTCGAGTCACAGCTCCTGGCCCGCCTCATTACAGACTAGTTGTGTTTGCAGGGTTCGACTCTCAATTCCTGGCCTCCCCTCATTACTATCGAAACACTGCTGATTCCTGGCTTCTAGAGTGCGATCATACATATTCTTCAAACTGTGTTCCGCATTTGTTTCACAACATATAATTCATCCCCCCCCCCTCATTCACCACCCTGTCACTAAATTAGTATTTCCAGACAGAAGTGAGGCTCATGCTTTATCTACATGTTCGAGTACGCAGCCCCAGCGTACAACCCCCGCCTGATCAAGGATGCACTAAATCTTGAGAAGTTCCAAAGATTTACAACAAGACTTGTCGTAGAGATGAGGAAATGCGGTACGAGAAGAGATTAACAAGACGACAAAGAAGGTCCCTTCAGGATACATAAACAAGTTGAAGATTAAGACACATGTACAACAGTTGGGTGTCTTTATTGATGAAACGTTTCACCTACACAGTAGACTTCTTCAGTCAAATACAGAGGCAACAGTGGTAATGAAACGGAGATGTCATCAGTCCATCAACCTTGGACAAAAAGTATTTGAGGTGGTCAGTCCCTCAGCCTCCAGACTGACCACTTCAAATACTTTTTCTTCAAGGTTGATAGACTGATGCCATCATTTGTATTTGACTGAAGAAGATCTCTTGAGGATACCTCAACAATACTTTCGGAGGTCAGCGCCCCCGCGGTCCACTCCCAGACCAGATTTCTTGGTGGGTTAAAGTTTGATCAACCAGGTTGTTACTGCTGACAGCACGCACGCAGTTCAACGTACTAACCACAGCCTGACTTATTAGGAACTGACTTAAGGAGCTTGTTAAGTTCCCTCTTGAAGACAACCAGAGATGTTTTGCGCGCACACACACACACACACACAGACGGGGCCAGGAGCTATGTCTCGACCCCTGCAACCACAACTAGGTGAGTACACACACACGGGGCCAGGAGCTATGTATCGACCCCTGCAACCACAACTAGGTGAGTACACACACTACCTTATACCGCTATGTAGCGAGCACCGCCACACAAAAACTGTTGAATGACTTGTGGAGAAGTGTAGAGGAGAGTGGAGTGTGGAATGTGGAGGAGAGTACAGCAGAGTGGAGTAGAGTGGAGGAGAGTGGAGTGTGGAGGAGAGTACAGCAGAGTGGAGTAGAATGGAGGAGAGTGGAGTGTGGAATGTGGAGGAGAGTACAGCAGAGTGGAGTAGAATGGAGGAGAGTGGAGTAGAGTGGAGAGTGGAGTGTGGAATGTGGAGGAGAGTACAGCAGAGTGGAGTAGAATGGAGGAGAGTGGAGTGTGGAATGTGGAGAAGAGTACAGCAGAGTGGAGTACAGCATAGTGGAGTAGAGTACAGCATAGTGGAGTAGAGTACAGCATAGTGGAGTAGAGTACAGCAGAGTGGAGTAGAATGGAGGAGAGTGGAGTAGAGTGGAGGAGAGTGGAGTAGAGTGGAGGAGAGTACAGCAGAGTGGAGTAGAATGGAGGAGAGTGGAGTAGAATGGAGGAGAGTGGAGTAGAATGGAGGAGAGTGGAGTAGAATGGAGGAGTGGAGTAGAATGGAGGAGAGTGGAGTAGAATGGAGGAGAGTGGAGTAGAATGGAGGAGAGTGGAGTAGAATGGAGGAGAGTGGAGTAGAATGGAGGAGAGTGGAGTAGAATGGATGAGAGTGGAGTAGAATGGATGAGAGTGGAGTAGAATGGAGGAGAGTGGAGTAGAATGGAGGAGAGTGGAGTAGAATGGAGGAGAGTGGAGTAGAATGGAGGAGAGTGGAGTAGAATGGAGGAGAGTGGAGTAGAATGGAGGAGAGTGGAGTAGAATGGAGGAGAGTGGAGTAGAATGGAGGAGAGTGGAGTAGAATGGAGGAGAGTGGAGTAGAATGGAGGAGAGTGGAGTAGAATGGAGGAGAGTGGAGTAGAATGGAGGAGAGTGGAGTAGAATGGAGGAGAGTGGAGTAGAATGGAGGAGAGTGGAGTAGAATGTAGGAGAGTGGAGTATGAAGATAGACTTAGAGCGTTGAATCTCCACTCTCTGGAGAGACGTAGAATGAGGGGAGATATCATCGAGGTGTACAAGTGGATGATGGGCATAAACAAAGGAGATATTAATAAAATACTGAGGATATCGAACCAAGTAAGAACGAGAAATAACGGATTTAAATTGGATAAATTTAGATTTAGAAAGGACATAGGCAAGTACTGGTTTTCGAACAGAGTTGTAGATGCGTGGAACAATCTTCCGAGTACTGTGATAGAGGCTAGGACCTTGGGTGGCTTTAAAAAGAGATTGGACAAATATATGAGTGGGAGGGGCTGGGTTTGATTTGTGTCGTGAGTACGGGAATGTAGATGAATGTCGTGAGTACGGGAATAAATTTTTAGGTAGTGGTGGTTTTGATAAGGACCTGCCTTGTATGGGCCAGTAGGCCTTCTGCAGTGTTCCTCCATTCTTATGTTCTTATGTTCTTATGAGAGTGGAGTAGAGTGGAGGAGAGTGGAGGAGAGTGGAGTAGAATGGAGGAGAGTGGAGTAGAGTGGAGTAGAATGGAGGAGAGTGGAGTAGAGTGGTTCAAAGATGACAAGTCCAGAGCACCAAAACAATCCACTTCAGTTTCAACTGACGCCATACAACTCCTGGGAAATATCAGATAACAATCAAGTCTGATCTGAGAAGGCAGACTAGCTCCAATTTCTTGGAAGAAGAGCCTTTCAAGAGCAGGAAAATAAGTAATCCCCTAGAAGTCATCTGGGGGAAGGACCTCTCTCACCTGGGTCGTTAGTCCAGTCTCTCTCTCTCTCTCTCTCTCTCTCTCTCTCTCTCTCTCTCTCTTCTCTCTCTCTCTCTCTCTCTCTCTCTCTCTCTCCCTCTCTCTCTCACACACACAGGGAGAGTGGACGTAGTAGCGACTAAAGAGGCGGGACCAGGAACTATGACTCGACCCTTTCAGCCACAAATAGCTGGGAACTTAGCCATACAGATTGCGAGAAGGACTTGGGGGTGATGGTAAGCAGCAACCTTAAACCAAGACAGCAATGCCTAAGCGTACGTAATAAGGCAAATAGATTACTGGGATTTATATCAAGAAGTGTTAGCAACAGAAGTCCAGAGGTTATATTACAGCTTTATACATCATTAGTAAGGCCTCACCTAGATTACCAGCTCAGTTCTGGTCTCCATATTACAGAATGGACATAAATTCGTTAGAAAACATTCAGCGTAGAATGACTAAATTAATACATAGCATTAGAAATCTTCCTTACGAAGAAAGATTGAAGACCCTAAAATTACATTCACTTGTAAGACGTAGAATGAGGAGACATGATCGAGGTATACAAGTGGAAAATGGGTATTAACAAAGGGGATATAAATAAGGTCTTGAGGATATCTCTCCAGAGAGAACCCGCAATAATGGATTCAAGTTAGATAAGTTTAGATTTAGAAAGGATATAGGAAAGTATTGGTTTGGAAATAGGGTAGTTGATGAGTGGAACAGTCTGCCTAGTAGGGTTATTGAAGCTAGGACCTTGGGTAGTTTCAAATTTAGGTTGGATAAATTCATGAGTGAGAGGGTTGGATTTGAGTGGGACTCGCGCATGAGTGGGTAGAATTGTCAAAGCTTATTTCTTGGGTAGCATTGAAAATTGGGTTGAGCAAATATTCTGTTAGTGGGACGGATTGTGAAGGACCTGCCTAGTATGGGCCAACAGGCCTTCTGCAGTGTTCCTCCTTTCTTATGTTCTTATGTTCTTAGGAGTGTACACGCGCGCGCACACACGCATGCATGCACACACACACACACACACACTACAGTAGCGGCCAGTGAAGAGGCGGGGCCAGGAGCTATGACTCGACCCCTGCAACCACAACTAGGTGAGTACACACAAGGTCTCCCAGATGAGTGCGGCAGCTGGTGCTGACAGCAGGTGGTCCCACATTAGTATACTCATACAAAAAGCGTAAAGTAGATCAACAAAACATGTACCACACTTGGCCATCTTTATTGTGGCGATGTTTCGCCAACCAGTGGCTTTATTAATGGGATACACAGAACAAAGTCCCTCCAGGTTGAGGGACTGACCTCTTTAAAACTAAGTTTTCCAGGGTGATGGACTGATTATATCAACACTACTGCTGCCGCCTCTGTACTCGACTGAAGAAGCCTACTGTGTAAGCGAAACGTTTCAGAATAAAGATACCTACTTATCTACAAATCAATATCAAACTATTATTATAGGACCTGCCTAACATGGGCCAGTAGGTAACCTGGACCTGCCTAGCATGGACCAGTAGGTGACTTGGACCTGCCTAGCATGGGCCAGTAGGTAACCTGGACCTGCCTAGCATGGGCCAGTAGGTGACTTGGACCTGCCTAGCATGGGCCAGTAGGTGACTTGGACCTGCCTAGCATGGGCCAGTAGGTGACTTGGACCTGCCTAGCATGGGCCAGTAGGTGACTGGGACCTGCCTAGCATGGGCCAGTAGGTGACTTGGACCTGCCTAGCATGGGCCAGTAGGTGACTTGGACCTGCCTAGCATGGGCCAGTAGGTGACTTGGACCTGCCTAGCATGGGCCAGTAGGTGACTTGGACCTGCCTAGCATGGGCCAGTAAGTGACCTGCCAGTAGGCCTGCTGCAGTGCTCCTCCTTTATGATCTTCTCTATGTCCTGGCCAGTAGCCTCTATCACATATCCGCTAGGCTCACTTAAAACAATCATTCAATAACGTTGCATATTAACCTGAGGTGATCCCATGACTCTGACTCCTCCAAGGTCTCCCACACAAAAACAAACTTAATTACCCCAACTGCTTAAAAAGTTGTCCACAGTCGTGGTTGTCGACACTTCCTGGTAAACACAAACATGATGAGAGACTAAATTGATCAATAAGACCAAGGATGAGGGACTGATTACCTCAAACTCCTCCTCATCTTTCACCGTTCTTCTCTGTATTGGACTGAAGAAGCTACTGGCTGGTGAAACGTTTCCTCAATAATGATTGCCAAATGTTACACAAGTGTCTCGTTCTTCATCCTGTCAGTTTTGTAAATCGTTTACATCACACCTGGGAATGTCAAGTGACGTGAAGTGCCCCCTGTATTACCCTGAACAAGTCTGCTGTGCGGGCGAAACATCACGTCAATAAAGATACCCAAGAGTTGTAAATGTATCCAAGTGATCAACTCGTTCTCAGAACTAAGATGGA